>JAODUK010014802.1:0-27723 GCA_027564635.1 Typhlichthys eigenmanni | reverse complement strand
CTCCCTCTCTCTCTCTCTCTCCCTCACTCACTCTCTCTCTCACTCTCTCTCTCTCTCTCTCTCTTTCTCCCCCCCCCCCCCCCCTAGAGGCCCTGGCCATCGGGGAGCAGCTCCATCACCAGGATCTTGCACTCCCGCTTAGCGATCTTGTCCAGGGAGAAGGCAGGGCGCTCCGGGGGCAGATAGAGAGGTCGGCCCACCGGGGAGCCCACCGGAGGGGTGATGGCACGGCGCTCCATCGCGCTGCCTGTCCTGGAGGGAGCGCGCGCGCACACACACACACACACACACATATATATATATCCCTGTTTCCTTTCTTTTTACTGGCGAGGCTTTTATTGCACTTCCAGTAACAAGTGTAGTTTTCGTCAGCTCTCTATATCTCCACCGCTGTCTCTTTCACTCGCTGAGCTCCGTGTGTGCGTGCGTGTGTGTGTGCGTGCACATGTGCGTGCGTGCGTGCGTATGTGTATGTGTGGCCATGCCCGCCCCGCAGTGGAGCAGAGAGCACAGAGTAGCAGCTGGTGATCAGTCCCCTACTTTCGGGGGGTTCCGCGGACCTCCCCCTGGACTATGTACTGTACTTAAAACAATGGTTCTGGTGACATTTCTTAAAAGGATGAAGTTCAAATAAATCTAAAATATAGTTTCCATTCCCCAGAAATGACCTTAATAATGTTAATCGCATTTTGATGCCTGGAAGGTGACTGGTATGTGTAGAAAATATATCTGTATTTCATATAGATATTCAATTAACAGTATTGATGTTTCAAATCATCCGTTCTCCACTACAGTGTACTTTGTTGACGTTCTGTAAATGCGCGTAGCTCTGCTGCTCTTGTCGGCTGCTGACGTGAACGTAGGCCTACTGTTGGGCTATTAAAGTTAGCAAACCAAAGAAAATCAATATAATTCCGGCAGATTTGATGTTAAGTAAGTTAGTTACCTGACACTCTACTTGTTTCATCGCTGTGGCTGGAGGCGATACGCGTGCAGGTAGTAGACCCCATCAATGTAATGCATGCTACGGCAATATATTAACTAAATTATGTAGCTTTATAATGTAACTACTAGCCTGTTAGCATAACTAGTTGGTTATAGCAGTTTGTCATGCACTCCTGAAGTGATTGAAGTCAATTGTTTTGCGCTGCAGCCTGCAGAACGTCTGTACATGTCACTCGCACGCTGTTTCTTGACAGTTCATACTAACCCTAGCTAAATTATCGTCAGAGTTGTCTCAAACGGATACATTCTCTGTTTACCGAGAACATCGAGTGCTCTTTCCAAAGTTTACTGAAAATATGTTTGATAGAAATAGGTAGCCACCAGCCAGTTTGTTTTGGTGTGGCGTCATTTATTGTGCCGTGGCGCAGCATCACAACTAAATGAACGCTGAGGAATCACATTCAATGATGTTGCTCTCATGATAGCATATGCCGCACAGCATTTTGAGAGTAGCTGTATGTGTTCCGTCTGCAATCTGCAGATTGCACCTGGCAACGTTTGTTTGAGTGTCCTCACTGTGCAACCAAAATGTCTCTATTTTGAGAGTGAAGAAAGACAACACTTGATGTAGCTGAGCCTTTACGGTTATAAAACCGTGGGTTTTTTAATCCCGGTTAATAGTGAAACTGGTTAATCGCTGCATCCCTATTTAAGACTATGAAAATGTGTTATTTATATAGTTCTATGAATGTCACAAGAAACTATTTATTAATGGGATTTATAGAACTTGCTATATCGTGATATGCATCGTCATCAGGATATAAAAGTATCTATATCGGGGTGATATTTTGGCCATATCGCACACCCCTAGCTTCAGCCTACTGCCTTGAAAGCCTATATGGTAGTGAAAGTGGTGAGCACTTTATAATCAAACAGCAGAATGGTCCACCAGAGAAGATACAACATGAGATGAGTACAAGCATCCCTATTGGCCCACATGGTTTGGTGAAGTGAGCACTTACCATTTGCTTACTATAGGTGTCACAGCAATGAAATAAAATGGAATTTACAATGCAGTGATTTTCAAAGTGTGTCAAAGGGGTTAATAAAGATTTAGGAATTTTTAAATACATTTATTTTTAAATGTCCTTTTATAAAATATGCATATTTTTATAAACTGTGTTTATGCTTGTTAGAGGTAAAGTCATACATTTTAAGTCAATACGCCCATTCCACCTCTCCACCCATGGGGGCTCGGGCCTTCAGCTGCTCTGCCCGCAGACTCTGAAACACCCTTCACCTGCTACATGCTACCACAGTTGCCTCTTTTGCTACACTTCTCAAGACTCATCTCTTCAGTTTTGCCTACAGCATTTGACCTTCTGCTGCACTCTTACTTTCCTCCCCTGCCCTCTCAATAAGCATGTCATATTTTTCCTAAATCTTTTTAATTTAATTGTATATTGTTTCTATAATGTATGTTCCTGCCTTAGTTAAAAGTCCAAAACTGTATTATATATCTTAACCAAATGTTTTATATTTGACTGTGTACAATGTATGATGTCATTGACTGTTTTGAAAGGCATCCTGAAATTTAATGTAGTAGTATTATTATTATTATTTAGTTTTAATAAAATTCAACAAATATCTACTTATGGTCTGTTGTGTGCCTGCTAAAAAGATAATAGTGTTTCTTTCTACACATCTGGCTCTGTAATTAGGAACACAATTAAAATGGTGCAGACCGCACCTCACAACACTATGCCAGCCAGTTCAAATATCAACAATCTTTCTCCAGCATTCCTGACTTCACCTTTAACATATTCCTACAGTACATAGTTTTATCGTGTTTTAGGGGTTGTGGAAGCAGACACTACAGTCAGTGTGCGTGTGTGCGTGCGTGCGTACACGTACCTGGTGAGGTGGGACCTGGAGGGCTGCTGGTGCGAGAAGCTCTGGGAGCGGCCCAGCCCCTGCCTATCCAGCAGGTCTCGGAGGGCGGGGCTGGAGGGGGACGTCTTCCTGGACAGGGACGGTGTCCGGGGGTCTGCAGGGGGGTTGCTCACCGAGGCGGTGAACTGCAGCTTCAGCTTCATGTGCTGGCTCAGCTTGGCACGGAGCACAGCACACGTCAGTACACACATACAAACTGTGTGCCAAACTTGACTGTTTGCAGTAGAAATGCTCTCTTGTTTGCTGTAGAAATACTGTCTTGGCAGTATGTACGGACAAAGGGAGTATATACTGCAAACAATCAAATGCCAAACAGCCAAACAGTGGAAACATAAGATAAAGACGAAGTCGCTCCTACAGGTTCTGGCGGTACCTCAAACAGTCCCGTTCGGAGGATCTGGAAGGCTACGGTGAAGGAGAGCATGCTGCCTTTCTTACACTGGCCCAGGTTGTTGAGAGGAGTCTGGCAGACCACCGCCCTCACGCCTGCATCGTCCTGACAGCCCCCACGTCCTGCCCGGGACAGGGGACAGAAGGACAGCGTTTCACGTCAGGAGATTCTCCAGCTCCGCATTTATTTCAGTCTAGAAACTAATACTGGTAGCAGAAGAGGCACTGCTAGGATGTGTCAGTCAAAGTTACTAACGTGAGCATTTTCTACCAATCAGGCATGAATGGTGTTCAATGGAGGGTATCCAGACTGATTGCAGATGGGAACAATGGAGCTCACAAGATCAAGGTGGTCTCGCAGTGCTAGGTTCTCAATATGATATTTAAAATGATCATTAGTAGATAAACCGAGACATAGGTTAAAGACCATGCTTAAAACTTTGTAAACAAATAAAACGCTGTACATTATAAAAGGTATAGTCAATTACTGTAAGCTAATATACTTTGTTACATACACCAAATATCTCCTCGCAATTTGCTAGCTTACGATTCTCTGTGGGTGCCGAAAAAAATTATCTGTAAACTTCTACGCAGCCTTGGCTCCGTTAATAAGAACAACAATACCCTTGGCTTTGCAATGTGTTTCAATGTGTGGGGCGGAGCTTCTGAGGGAGTTTGTTTTTATTTGAGCCAAAAGTTAGCAAGCGTTCTCGAGAATGGCTAACCCTGCCAATAACATTCCAACAGGATTCTCTAACCGTCAAACTCCCTCTGTGAACATGCAAAGCCTCACTGTCATTTTTGACCAGACAAAAATGCACAGTGAACATTCCTGAATGAGAGCAAACAATTTATTTGCCTGTGGAACAATCTCCAAGCACCAGCAGTAGACTGGACCACGCCACATCTGGCTCCTGCCAAAAACATTACAGCACACCTCTTTGGCATATGGAAGGATAACAACACAATAACAACACTCACCACCCAAATATTAGCCAAAAGTTAAAGATCACTTCTCTTCTACACCCATCATCACTGCAACACATTTCTCTGCCCATCCATAATTAGGACCTTATGCCCCATGTCCCCAGGGGGTAAATGGTTTTGCAGCAATTATTGATACAAGACGGACAACATAATACCAGAACAGAGAGCTCTGACTGATACAGACAGGGAGAACACAGTGGTCCTTATAATAAAACTAAATCAACATACCTGGTCAGATGCATGAACAATACACAGCACAATTGCTGCCATCTAACCCTCTGGCCTGAGTTCAGAAAGGATCTTTGTAGCTGTTGCTCTTTATAAAAGGGACATCTAAACCATTAGCCAGAAGACTGATCAGAATACTACATAGTGATCTTAATCACAGCAACTGATTTATTTAACAAAACAGACAGTGTTGTTGCTGCCAATACAATGTTTGGAGATGGAGCGCACGATTTAGGCATACAGGTGGGATTCACTTCGCTGAAAAAAAACATCCAGTGGATTTACACAGCCCTGGCTCTATAAATGGAAACACAAAGTAGTGTAAACCACACCACACAACGCTATCCCAGCCTTGACAATGCATGTCCAATGTGGAGCTTCAGAGGGAGCACTGAAGGGGAAGGTGGATTTGTTGGATGTCCAGTTCAAATATCAATAACCTTTCTCCAGCATCGCTTACTACTGTTACACCGTTAAGTAGGACAAACAAAAGTTATTATAGTGAAGAAGTGATGTATACAACTATACAGTATTTATATATTTTTATTCTGTTAACCAAATACAGTTTAGTCAGCCTACTTGGATGACTAATGATGTTATTATTTAGGAAATCTTATTAGTTAGAATATTAACTACATTTGCGACAAACAGGCCAATGATTGGGAAGCCAGAGATCCAGACAGATAATCGGAATTATGGTTGGTGAGAAAGAATAATGCCAGGTCATGACAATCAGAGAGCGCTCGCTAAATTAAGCTAGGCTAAATTGGTCTTGGCACTGCCTATGAACCCGAAACCAATATCATGAAATGTCAATCAACAGTGTATGGAGGTTATAAAAAAAATAAAAATGTATGTGTTTTGTGAATGTACTGGACTGAGACTGAGAGTGACTCATCGTGTTAGAATTTCGGAGGTTGAAAAACATATGTTATAACATCACTGAAAAAGGGAGTGCTGATTTCTGACATAGTTTGATAGCCAAAATTCTAGTCAGAAAGTTCCAGACCTGCAAACCACGAGGGTTAAAAAACAGACCCGTAAGTTAAGTAGCGCACTCTTAACGTGTTGCCCAGCTTCACATAAATGAAGAGACAGCCATGTGATATAGACAGGCTATTTCAGTGACAACCCTGAATTGGAAAGTGGAGATGAATCACAATGTTTAAATGATTTTATTTTGCTGCATTTGGAGGTAATAAACCTAGAATAGAGTATAGGCACACGCCTGGGTCTGTAAGGTTCTGTGAAGATATGATTCCCAACCCAGTGCACTTTTGTGCACAGATAAACATACTGTATCTTCACAAATCACAGGTCAAATACCTGGCCAACACTGCAGCATACACAGTAGCATATAGTATCCAGTATATATAAAGTAGTATTATTTAATAAGGTTTGCAGGCAGGGAATGTAAATGGGTGACCACAAACAGGCACTTACAGTACATGCAGGCCATTGGTCTCCTTAGTGCTTACCCTCGGGCGTCCAGACCAGACGAACAGCAAGGAAGTCCTGCAGGTTGTTGAGGAGGGTGTACGTGACCCGGAAGTGCTCCAGGGGCTTGACCGAGCCAGGGCAGGAAGCACTCATGACCAGCTGGGGACGGTCCAGGCGCACGTTGGGCAGGGAGTAATGTGTGGTGATGAACCTGGGTGGAAAGCAAGGAAGGGAAAGACTTTATCATTCCAAGTGTAACGGACTACAGCACATAAATATGAAACCCCACGTTTAGTCAGGAACTTAATAAACGTGTGGCTTTGGTATAGCTTTTGATAAAAACGGTAGAAAGCAATTAGTACCTGGTGAAGGGGAGTTTTGGAGTAGACCACTGTAACACAGCAACCAGGGGCACCTCCAAACCCTTCAAAAATCAGTGCATTGAGATACATTCTCACACTGAGTACGAGCACAGGCACAGGACAAATGAGCTTTGCTTGTGTCATGGCATTGAGTTGGTAGAGGTGAGAATGTATTGAAATTAGACAGGTTGCAGATCGATATTCTACAGGGGTAATGCAAGTTTCTATAGGATGACATCATCTCATTTCACCTCACTGGAGTTTTCTTCAGGCTGATCTCTCAGCTGCAGGTGGAACAGGAAGTTCTGCTCCTCCAGAGCGCTGAGCATGCTGGGTAAGCGCGATGCCTTGCTATCCACCTTGTAAAATGAAGCCATGGCGACTTCGGCCGACTGGTGGCTGAACAGGAAACAAATACCTGCCATTTAGGAATCCTCGGGCACACTCTTATTGTGTTCGAGAAAGACACCGGCTGGAGTTAGTGAGCACGGCCTGAGCCAGTGCTCACTAAGTCATCTCAAGGACGAGATTCGATTGTGTACAAAGGAGCATTTTCGTACCAGACATTGTCAACAATGAGAACTGAACCGTCTGGCATCATGGGAAGGTAGCAGGAGTTGTAGTTGGGAAGGATCTTAACGTCGCGCACACACACCTCATCCTGGGAACTGGAGTTCAACACTGGAGACAGGGAGGAAAGAAGCAGAGATGTGACGAATGAAAGGCTGTGGGGTGGGAAGACAACACAGGAGGTGCAGAGATGATGAAGAGTAGAGGCAGAAAGGGACAATGCACAGTAGTGTGTGTGTGTGTGTGTGTTGATGTCAGGCTGGGCCATTGTCTCGGAAACAGTCAGGCCATATCCCCAGGAAACTGATCGCACAGTGACCCATATAGCCAAGCTATAAATACACTGCAGGGACAAAGTTCCTCAAGCTGTAAAATCATATGGGAGGGCGGGGAATATACTGTACACACTGCATTGTTTACATCAGCGTTCAAACTTGTTGAACCGTCACCACTAAAACGTGGATCGGGCCCTATCAGCTGCGGTACATGTGGTGCTAGACCAACCCAGCCTAAAATGTCTCACTCAGGAGACATCAGCAGTAAAATATAATGGTGGCGGTGGATAAAGAACATTTTTACTTTTAAGATAAGCACTCAATACTTCAATTCACAATAACCCTGTGAGAGCACACAGACGTGCACTTTTAAGAAGACTGTTTCACTGCAAATACACACACCATTTCCCCAGAAATGTACAATATACACAGTACAATGCAGTCATACTACCAATTCATTGTACAGATAGAGTTGTGGTTCGTTCTTGAACAAACACATGACATAATTAATCGGGTTGGCAACAACTTCAACACCACGTGAGAGATGTGGTGGGCACGTCAGAATATAATTACTTCTAGAAGTAATTGTATTGACTAGATTACGTGAATGTGGATTTTGGCACATGTATGGGTCTGCAGCTTGGCTACCACTTCTGGCTATGCTAAGTACAGGAAATGTTTGGTTGTCCTGTATATCTTAGGTTGAGGTACCGTATACTACTCAGCTAACAGCTGACTTACCCAACCAGGGTATCTTGCATTTTATACTTTTCCAAATTGTAGGCCGGTGTCGCCATATCAAAGAAATGTCCTGTTTCTAGCTGCGCTTCTATGATTGAAAGGTTCATGTTTGACCACAGAGCAGGTACAGAATACACCTAAACACATTGTAGTTAGCAGTGCTATATACCTTTGAGGATAGTCAGATGCTTTCCAGAGATAGTCATCTGTTGACACTTGACTGCTGGTGGCGGGAGAACGTTCAGAGTTGTGCTGACTGAATATGGGGGGGGGGGACAAACAGTTAGTGTATTTGTGGTCTGGATATGTGTGATGTGTAAAATATATTGCTTGTGGCAATGTACAGTCCTTATTTTTTGCATTAAGAGTCTTGCTTTTTGCTTAAGTTACATTAAGCAGCTTACCCCTTGTAAAAGGTTCTAGTTCTAGGGCTGTACACTGCCACCTACAGGTGTCGATACAGACGTGCCTATGCTAATCTTTTCTCTAAAACACGTTTTATAGATTGTCCACCACATGGTACCTGCTTGATCTGGTTCGGCTACTTACCTGTTTGGTCAAGTGAGCTATCAAAAAGTGACATAAAACACTGCAGACTGGTCAGAGAGAATCATGGCTGCATCATTGCTTGACACGAGATATGCTGCAAACGGACACCATTGTTTTATTCACCTTTAATTAAATAGCAACCCACAAAACCACACTCCAGTCAACTGAGGAGTTGCTGATGTTTGTATGTTTGGTTGCCAACGAAAGGATCCAGCAAGTCTTCCCATCGCTGGATGATAATGATATGTAGCGCAGTGCCTTGATCTGCACATGGCTACCAAAGTGTAGGGAAAACGTTGTGTAGGGAAACGTTATTAAAATAAATAATTAACTAACTTAAATGCGAGGCCAAGAGTGGTTTGAACAGCTGCGAAAGCAAAAAACGGAACACAGGTATTTTCGAATGGGTGCCATGTGGTGGAGAAGCACCATTAGCGCTTGTGAATTGTGCATGTATGAGTCCATTCCTGGTGCGCCAACAACCAGTACAGCTGACAGATCAGGAAGTGGTGTTCACACCATGAAAGGGCAGCTGTGTTACGAGCATAAATGCATTCATACAGTAATAGTGATGGTTAAACCAGGGCCTGGCAGACCAGATTGATAACAGATACCCTGTGCCTTGAAAGTACTGAGGTCCTGTCTGAAGGTGTGCAAGGGGCTTCTCAGCTGCAGAACTGTGAGATATCCATGTTCCCGCACCTCAAACCTCTCCTCCTCCTCCCGCCACACTGTCACAATGATCTGATGTATACAAAGAAAAAGCCACACTAAGATTTAGCATAACATTAGAAAGACACTACTTTATTGCATTATAGTACCCCAGAACCCTAAAGTTCCTCACTAACTTAGTGTTTTATTTGAAAACACAAACTCTGCCCACTTAAAAGGGGGGGAGGGGTTCTTGTCAGGAAGATCAACATGGAGCAAAAGGGGCTTGCGCTATGAGCGAAGTAATGCTAGTTTCAGCAACAATGTGAATTCCAGATACAAATTGAGGGGCATACTTTTTTTTAAATGTGTGAACTGGGTCAGACTATGACTTACAGAAGTTTAGCTCCCACTTAAAAAAGACTGAATGGGGAGGTAGAATGTTTAACCATAAGATTTACATAATCGGTGAGATGATACAAATACTTGTTGGCATTTCATATTATACTAAGTTCAATGGACCCATGTACAACGATCAGCCATAACATTATGACCACTGAAGTGAATAACACTGATGGTCTCGTTATCATGGCACCTGTCAGTGGGTGGGATATATTAGGCAGCAAGTGACCATTTTGTCCTCAAAGGTGATGTGTTAGAAGCAGGAAAAATGGGCAAGAGTAATATGAGCGACTCTGACAAGGGCCAAATTGTGATAGCTGGAAAACTGGGTCACATCTCCAAAACTGCAGCTCTTGTGTTTCGTCTGCAGTGGTCAGTTCCTATCAAAAGTGGTCCAAGGAAGGAAAATTGGTGAACCAATGACGGTAATTGCCAAGGCTCATTGATGTTAAGGCTGGCCCGTGTGGTCTGATCCAATAGGGTTGCATGCGAAATACATTTTTCATTTTCAGAGAACAAATAAATTGCTGGTCTAGTCATATTGATCTGTAATAACCGGCGTCCGTGTCGGCAAATGTAGTTGGTAAAAATGGTTAAAATTCGTCTGTCAGTAGCTACTTCCAGTTTATAGCCTACCTACCGTATTGAAAGAGGACTCTTCTGAAGTGGTGTGCAGGATTTATATGCTCAATGCATAATTTGCACAAAAGATGGACAGACGGCGATTGTCGTCAGCTAGTGAACAACCAACCATATCACGGTAGGCACCGTAGGCTTCTACTGGTACAGTGAGTGAGCACGAGCAGTAAACTATAAAGATTTTGCTGTTGTTAGCATCACGTTACCATAATGCATTGATTGCATTGCCAGATAGATATTTATAACTTTGTTTGAACGCTGCTTTGACACGTTTTCACCACTGTATTTTTTAAATAACAATGCCTGCAAAACATTGACAATGGCATCGTCTATTGGCCTAACCCTAGCTTTTCTTGGTGCCAGATACCACAGCACACCTTTAGAGGTCTAGTGGAGTCCATGCCCCAACGGGTCACGGCTGTTTTGGAGGCATAAGGGGGACCTACACAATATTAGGAAGGTGGTCATACTGTTATGGCTGATTGGTGTATAATCATATACAGTAAGCCTATGTACAAAAGACACAACAAAATACAGAGAACCATAGTGATATGTTAGCCCATAGACATACACATATGATCGACTCCTTACCTTTGCTTTGACTGTGTTGACAGGCAATCTGTCCAGAGAGACAGTTAAAGGAAAGATAATTTCATCATTCAGCACCATTGGCTCCTCTATGGGAACCTGGGAAAGAATGAAGATTGGTACACAAGTTAAGAACGTGTTGCAGAAAAATTTAAGGGGGGGGGGGGGGACTAAAATGACCAGATCCAAGAATGAGTTTCATTGCACCATTAACAAATCAGCCAAACATCTATATGGGCTCAAGCATCGTGTTTCATATGTCATACACAGGACAATAATTCAATATCAATATATACCGCAATATCATTATTTTCCAATAATGGTGATATGATTTTTAAACTTATTTCCGGTATGTCGATAAGCTTAATGACAGTTGTAATCAAGGTGAACTACATGCATTGACGACTTGCACTAGACACGCAGCCAGTGCAAAACAGTAGTGGGCTGTTTTCTCATGCCAGACATTATAATTAACTCTCTCACCTAACAGCAAATGTAAAAGAAAGGCTTAATATTACGTATTATGACAGCTTCTTCTGCTAACAGCCAGTCACGTCTTCTGTGAAACTGCTATCTTACCGTACTAGCTGGCTGCGTCTAATTCATAAGATCTTTCCAGCACCAGTCACAACTGCTACTGATCCCTACTGGTGGACATCAATATAACCTTCATTAATTATAGGTAAATTATGTACTAACAGAAAGATACAATTGAGAGTTTTGTTTATTTATTTTGACTGTGATTTCACAATTATTGTTTGTATGATGGCTAAAAGGTGAACATTTATATGTACCTTTTTTATTTCTAAAATATTAGTGTTTTATAGGAGATTTAATTTTCAATTCTCAACCACGCACCACTGGATGAGGGGGCGGGGTTGACTTTTTTTGCATAACATTCTGAAAGCCAGATCTAATAGTATACCTGCATATACTACATTTTAATGCATAGCTTTTAAACTCACTGGCTCCCAACCTCTGATTTTTTTAACTATATAGCCCTCCCAAACTTTCTGACATGCTTTTAAGGGCGTACTCACACTTGGCCCAATTGCCTTGAACCGTGCCAGAGCACGATTGTTCCCCCTCCCCACTCCCCCGCTGGTCTGCACTCACACTGCAGTTAACATTCAGGGCCAGGGCACCTTTACTCCAAAACATTAGGTTGGCTACTTGGTTTCACGACAATTATTTTGTCCACAAAATCGTTCCACTGGAATATGTCCTTGATGTCCGATGAGCTGCCAGTATCCCGTACCTTCAGATACATGAGCACGCAGTTTTTTTTCAGTTTTTGCCGACCCTGCTCGCGTGGTTCATTGATACCCACGAGTAAGTAGATAGTTCTTGTGCGTTGTATCCAGTTGCTCCTGAACACTCTCATCTGCCCTAATTTCCAATAAACATTGCACTTCTGCCGTAGACCAAAGTGTTCCCTTTGCCGCCATGCTGTTTGTAATGAAACAACTGTCGCTTCGATGACTTCAGTTCCGTGCTCGGGCACGTTTGCAATCACACTGATGCGTACCATGCCCGAGTCCAACCAAACCATGCCGTGTCATGGGCCACGGCATGGTTAAACATGCCGCACCCGGGCACGGTACAGAGTGATCACTCTAGTCAAACGAACCGCACTTTTGGATCAAACGAGCTCGGACACGGTGTAACTGGGCCAAGTGGGAGAACAGCTGAGGTGGGTGGTTTTCAGTACAGATTTGATTCTCTCTGCAAATGTAAAGGATACCATGAAAGATGCTGGGTCTGGGTTAGTTCTCGCCCTAACAGAATTGTCCTCACCATTTGCTTTGATTATTGCTATGTCACCCATTGTACTGCTTGTAGGTGATTTTAATGTTCATGTTGCCAGAACAGCTAGCTGTTCATTTGCTGCTGATTTTATGTTTACTCGATGACCATGATTTAATACAAAATGTTACTTTCCTCACTCACAGCAAATGTCACATCATTGATCTAGTCTGCTCCACTGGTGTTTCTCCTGTCAATGTCACTGAGGGACACCTCCCCATTTCTGACCACACACCCATCTTGTATGAAATATCTGCCCCCCTCCCAAAGCAACGACCCAATCGCTCCATCACATTTAGAAATATAAAAAACATGAATCCCTCTGAACTCATGAGCAGGATTGACACATACCCCTGTCCCATTTCTCTGTCCCCCCTGGAACTCACCATTCACTACAATGACTGCCTTTCCTCCCCTCTGGATACCCTTGCTTCCCTCAAAACCCGCTCAGCTTCCTTTACCCATACTGCCCCCTGGTACACCCCTGAGCTGCGGCAGCTGAAGGTTGCTGGATGGCGCCTTGAGCATCTTTAAAAGAGGATTGGAGAAGAAGTTCACTCACAAGCGTACCTGGATCATCTCTCAAAATACCAAACTGCCCTCTCAAACTGCCCTCTCAACAGCCAGATCTACTCTGACATTATCAACTCTGATAAAAAAAACAAAGTTCTCTTTTCAACAGTAAAAGACCTACTCGACCCTATTGACAAGTACTATACTCATCCTGAAATCCAAATCCTCTACCTGCCAACTTGATCCCATGCACCTAGCCTCATCAAAACATGCCTTCCCTCCATCTCTTGCCTGCTCACTGACACTATTAACTCCTCTCTTACCATTGGCTTTGCACCCCCCCTCCCTGAAAATCGCAGCTGTGACACCCACACTGAAAAAAATTAATGCTGACCCCAATAACATGAACAATTTCCAACCTTCCCTTCCTCAAAACACTAAAGAGGGTGGTGGCCTCTCAACTTCTAAATCACCTAAACTCCAATAACCTACTTGAACCATTTCAATCTGGATTCCGTCCCAAACACACCACTGAAACAGCTCTAGTCAGTGAAAATCACCAATGACCTCTTCCGCTATCCTGGTTCTCCTCCTACCTCACTGGCCGCCAACAATTTGTTCAAATCAAGATGTGAGGTAGTCTCGCTGGGTGTCCCTTAAGGCTCGGTGCTGGGTCCTCTATTTATTATATAACTCCTACCTCTGGGCAAGATCATGCGACACCACAACATTGACTTCCACTGCTACGCAGAAGACACCCAGCTCTACATCTCAACAAAACCCACCTCAACACTCCCTTCCCCCCCCCATCTCCCTCACAAACTGCCTTCAGGACATTCAGAGCTAGATTACTCTTAATGCCCTCAAACTCAACAACAGCAAGACAGAGGTCCTGCTCACTGGCTCCAAATCCACTCTCTTCACACAAGACAAGACCAGCCTAAACATTGCTGGTCTTTCCATTCCACAACTGCAAAAAGTCTTGGCGTCACATTTGATAACTCCCTCATTCGAATCACACATCAAAACCATCAGCCGGGCATCCTTCACAACCTGGCTCCCTCCTTTCTCTCTGACCTTATGGCATGTACTCCCTCCCGATCTCTTCACTCCTCCTATACAGATCTTCTTGTCACCCCCCATTCCACCTCTCCACCATGGGGGCTTGTGCCTTCAGCTGCTTTGCCCCCAGACTCTGGAACGCCCTACCCCTGCACATTCAACATGCTGATGCTACCACAGTCAATTCACTAAACACATCTCTTCAAATTATCTATGACATTAGACAATTTGTTCCACTGTCAATTGACTCCCCTGCCCTCACCACAAGCTTGTATTATTATTTTATTTTGTTTAGATTTCCCAAATCTTTTCATTTGTATACATTTTGTATATATTTCACAAATAGTTTTGGTTTAAATCTGTCTTGTTTCTAGAATGTATATTCATTCCTTGGTCAAATGTCTATTACTATAGTTCCTCATTCCACTGTGAAAGATATGAAGCTAGCAAATACAGTAGCTTCTGCAAACTGCCCTCACAGTCGAATGCAATGCAGACCCATTAGATTAGGCTATATCTCTGGCTGGCTGTGTGGTGGTATGGCTCAATGCAACAATGGGCTAACTGGGACAGACAGAAAATAGGCATGTTGTGTTTCACCACCCCCGCCCATCTCAATGTCTGTAGAAATTTGACAAGCAGGTGCAAGCTGGTAGTTTCACAAGCTCTTCAGGCAATACTACTAGGAAATACTAGCCTACTAATGTCAAGCTTAAACACATCTTAAAATCTAAGAGTACTGCGCCAGATAATACCTGTAAAAAACCTGTGCATACTCGTCTAGGGGAAAATGTATCAAGAAAATGCTACTCAAATAAGTGAGGTGCATCTAGACTAGTAATGGACTTGTAAAGTAGACTACACTGGTTTCTAAATGTCGTGTTGATAGGAAATGTGTGGTAATGGTTGCGGTAACAGCTTAAGTACATCACATGAATGTAGGAAGTGTCTGGGTATAGATATTTGTTGATTATCCAGGTATGGGCTACATATCATTAGACACTTATGAGTAGCTTAAGTGCTATATACATTGCATTAAAGGCAGTATGAGTCATTCTCTAAAATGCTTACAAAGTATGAGATAAAATTAAGTCACTCAGAATCTCCACCCCACACATTAAAACACATTGCAAAGCCAAGAGCATTGTTGTTGTGAACGGTGTTCACCACTTTGTTTGAATTCCTATTTACAGAGTCAGGGACCATTTCAAGTAGAAGTAGGCTACCAGAATATTTTTTCTGCACAGACAAATAGAATGGTAAGAATACGAGGAGATATTTGGTGAATTCAACAAAAAGTGAATTCAAAGTAATGTCCGTTTTTCGGTCCTATACAGAAATATTACACCTCAAAAATTATTTATTATTACAATGTATTCATATTTTAAAGTAAAATGTTGTTTGAACAATGATACCTTATTGAGCCATCATTATGGCAATATGTATTTTTAATAAATTCTATAAAATTCCTATCACTTTCTGTGGTGATAGGAATTTTATAAGTTGGTATTAAGGTGAGTGTTGTAAGTCAAAAACTAAAAAATACATGATATAAATTACATAAAAAACCAAAATGCTAAATAATTTTTATAAAATATAATAAAAGAAGTTACCTAACCTTTTGAGTGGTGTTACCGTATAACGAAACTCTTATTTTTAAATAAAATAATCATCCTGATGACGACATATTTGCGATTTTCTCTGTAAAGATTTTAACTATAAAGAAAGGCATGTTATTGTTAAGTCAACTGTCTCCTTTCAGTTGTTAGAAATGTTCTCATCTATTTATCTGATGATTTCATAAAGCTTTCAGCTGATGTCACTGGTGTTGCTCACGTTTTTGTTAGCGAAATGTAAAACTCAAAGAATACAAATTGATTAAATTACATTATTTAGTGAGTACAATGATAGACATGTGGTTTGACGCTCTGTAGCAGACAATTTGTTTTTTATGAAAATAGTCACTGGTGTTACTGTCTTACTGTAACATTAAATAAAATGTGTCACAATTAACATGATCATATTTTTATATGCATTGCATTTTGCTAAACTCAAGAGTTGAGATTTAAAGGACTGCATCATCACTTGTTTTGTTTTTTTAAATCCAAGTTGTTTAATATTTATAATAACAAACAGCCTACATGGTTGCGCAACTGAACATACATCACTAAACCACACTAACCTGATAAAAAATAATATATGGCATTATGTGTAGACCTAGCCATACAGCCTATTCATACAGACCATATAACTACTGAGTTCATAAGTTATATGGTCTGATTTTAAATGTTAAGAAAAGAAATGCATTTTGTCAATCCAAAAGTGGACTTTCTGTAGAATGTCCAATTAGCTAAGCTTACAATAGCTGACTATACCATAATTTAACCAGAGGATAATGTGCCAATCGTTCATACAATGTATGCTAGCCTACCTGCATGGGTGCTTTTCGACAATACCTTCCATCACTGGCTGAGCTGTTGTGAATAAGGAGCGGCTCGCAGGTTCTGAAGGTGTGAAACCCCTCCCGTCTCCGTGCGGAGGCATCAAAGTTCCTCTCCCTGTGTCCATCATAACCATCGTCGCTGTAACTGCTTTGGAAGTCGCGCTGGAACGGCTGACGGCTCTCTCCCAGGCTGACGCTGGCCACTGCGGACAGCGAGCGGGCCAGCTCCCTCCAAGCCAAGCAGTCCGGATTGTCAGTCTTCCTTGCCCCAGTAGAGGTTGCTCCATCTCTGAACCGCAGAACAAGCAGGAACTGCACTGTCTCGCCGAGGTAGAGGTGGCTTCGCCGTGGCAGAGTCCTGTACTTGGCCGTATCAATGACGCCCGAAATGGGAACGGCAGGAAAATACATAAAATACTCACATTGCGATTCCATCATTACAACCATAGCTAGACAGATGTTAACTAGCTAGCTAGCAGCTATCGTTCTGCGATATAAATAATTGAAGGCTCAGCAACATAAACGTGCCTGGACTGTTTTTGATACGCCATACGACTTTATAAAATATAATAGAAATTAATTATGATATGGTGCATTTTAAAATGTCCTGAAGTAACAGGAGACATCAATTCTTCTGATCCATTGTTAAACCCATGGACCAGCCACTGCGCTGTGCACTTCACTTCTTGAAGCTTCAGGACAGACAATCGAGGTCAGAGCGATAGTCAAGATTAATCAAAAGCCACAAGGCGCACATATCTTACTTGATAGTTATCTTAACCATCGTCGTTTTTTTTTTGCGATTATCTATTCTTATCATTGCAATAATAATGATGAATATGTTGTCGTTCTAATCGATTTAATGAACGCAGACACATATTGGGAAATGTGTTTTTTATTCAATGCAAGCAAAAACAGTCAACCCAATATTTACGTTTCGCATATTTAAGCGAAAATAAACGCTTTCAAGTAACAAAGTAGACTATAGCCTACCATACCGTTTACTGAATCAACGTATTTTACCTTTCGTTTACCCTACACGCCAGTAATGCGAAAATTAAAAACAAAAATGAATAGATGAATAGCAGGCTTAAGATGGGCTCTATGGGAAATGTTTGAGTCTTATATAATTGTATTAGTATTAATGTAGCCTACAGCAGACTATTTGTATTAGAGCCTAGGCCTTAGGCTTGTGTGATTATTAGGATAATGCTGCTATAGGCATATGCTTCTTTAAAGGTTCAGGATATGACTAGATATCACATTCCATTTCCATAGGATATTTGAGAGTTGGACAATGAAGAGCCTAGACTGTGTAGACTAAAATGTTGACATTTAGCAGTCATTATTTTACAACATGCAGTAACTGGGTTTAGGCCTGCATGTAGGATTAAGCTGGCTATCATAATGGCTTGTGTTGGAATAATCACTAGTGTTTTGCCATATTCACCGATTCATAATGGACTTATCATGACTTTGTGTCGTATACAGTATGTATACTTTCAATAAAACGATTTGTGTTCCTTTACAAATATCGTCCCTACTAAGTCCAACATGACAGAGTACCCAAATAGAATAAATACAGTATTTACAAAAGTAAGACAGAGAAAACGCCCTTATCCAAAATGTGAGCACATTCTAAGGCATAAAATTGACAGTATAAAAATTACTATTATAATTAATTTCATTTTAACTGACTGAAAATTATTCAGTCTCCCCTAATTCATATAGCTGTGGCCCAGAAGAGCTAGAAGAGTAGCAAAAGGGAAATTAGTTTTCTTCTGAAACAGGTTCATAACAGGTGCTGCAGGTCATAATGATCATATGAACCAACACAGCAACAAACAACTATATAAATTAAACATCAGTCCAGCCTCTACTACAAATTATAGGGATACAAGTGCTGTGTACTGAATTGTGTGATATTTCCGCAACACTTTTATTAACATGTCAATAGGATACAATTATTATCAGTCTTCAACAACTTGCAAATAGAACAAATGTCTTTAACTCGTACCCGATATTCCAACTCTTGGACCAAACTAAAACTGTAATGACAATAAATATAAAAGCAGCAAAATGGGATTCTTGAAAATAAAGTATTCCAACAAAGTACTCCATAGCACATACCTTTCGTGAAGCTGTGCTGTTGTAGTGAAATGTATAGGAAATGTTTTGCCTGTTCTGCAAGGATCTGACCATGAACAGACCACAGTAGAATAGTTCTCACTGTTAAAACACTAGACCTAATATGAAACTAATTATGTATTCATGAATTCATGTATTAAATATTATATATTGTGAACAAACCTTTCAAATAGGTTAATGTAAAAGCCAAACATAACCTTTTGAAGAGGACATGACCTGTAGAAAGTAAGCTGTTCAAATAAATGCAGTATACTTGATACCATCGTGCTGTAAGATGAAACTATTGAGAACAGTGAAGATGGATAACCCACCACATAAAAGAAAGAACAGACTCTTTGTTACCAACTACAGGCACATATGTTGTTTTTTTATACAACATCACAGTATTTTAATGTATGTAAATATGTAGTCAATTTCACTTACTTAACATTATTTTCAGTAAAATACGCTATTTTAAGACATGATGAAATCATAGCAGTGTTATCGTTATGATTTGTTTGTGTACTGACGAGAACAAACATTTCACATTTTATGAGTATACAGTAACTGGAAATAAATTATAAATTATTGTTATAATCATAGAATTTTACATTGTATTTAAGTTTTTATGTCATTTCAACAGCGCAGCAAGTATATTTTTCAGTGCAAATGTTCAAATAATCTAAAGCATCTTTCTTTCTGGCAGCACTGGTCTGTCACTACACAATAACATTGTCAGACTGCCAACTCGGTGGTAAACCAGTAAGGATAGCAATGACACGAAAGGAAACAATGGACAGAGTATGTGTAATGCTTCTGACTACAAACAGTGAACAGTAAAATATCCCAGTGTTAAATGTTGAAGGCTGGCAAAAATGAAACTTTCTATATTTTAACTAAATTATGTTTCCAAATTTGACAGGGCACATGCTTTGTGTGTGTGTGTGTGTGTGTGTGTGTACAGAAGAAACAATATTGATAACATGGTTTTCTCTCTATTCAAAACATGTGGCTTTCATTGTCAATCGTAAACACTTACAGGTAATACAATGTAAGACGCAGTTGCTTCTTCCACATGCATAAGAATGTTATTAACGTGCTGGTGAAATGGATTCCTGCAGTAGACCTACTGGCTCAGCAAGCAGAACAATATTAGACAGACATCTGCCTGATGTATAGGTATGATAGATGATGGAGCTGAATGTGTATCAAGTATGTCTGCCATACCTTTTATATAATACAATACCAAAACATGGTCATGGGTTGTAGTTCACCATTCCTAAGTAGGATTGTAGAATCACTAATACTGGGTTCTGGTATCAGGCTACAATAGACTATCTCTCTAATACCGAAATAATGATTTTCTAACTGCTATATGGGACATGTCTATAAAATAAAATAATTCTATAATTTATTTTCAGATAATCAAATATATGGACAACTGGTGGAAACAAATCAGAATCACCACCAGTGAATACAGTGGTATCACTGGTGCTAGACCAGTCCCTTGATTTGATGAACTGGAAATGTTGAACATGGGCATCTTTGTTCTTGAAGATGACGCTGCTATAAGAAATGGACTTTAATTTTCATGTAAAAAAAGCCACCTGTTTTCAGCTTCTGTTAAAACTTCCAAGTACCATACATGTTCGGCCTATCACCTCTGTAGTAGAAACATTCAAGGGGGAAATCCAGGATATCATCACAGACTTAAAGCAAGAAAGAGGCCGAGCAGACATAATCACAACGCTGAAGGTGGGAGTGCAAACGGAGGTGGCAAGTCATTTTCTTACGCTAGGCTCAGTGTTCAGTTGAATAGTTCCAGTCTTTTAAAGGCGACAGGTAACATAGGCAGGTGGTTTTGTAGATGGAGAGAGTAAAGACAGCCCACACTATCTCAACCTCCTCTTCCCCTCACCCCGCAACAATGTCTGGTTACTGCCCACTAACCGGCTTCTGTCCCAAGCTCTCTGCTCCTCCTCTATTGTCCTCCTTCCTCCTAGCGCTCTTCCATCTCCTGCTGCAAGCCTTTCTCCGGTCCAGGAGAAGTCCTGTCTAATGTAGGCCCCGCTGGCCGCTACAATGGCTCCCTGGCCCTGTTGCCTGTCATGGGCTTGGGCCGGCTGAGACCTCGGGAACTGCTTTGCATCTAGCACGTCTTTATACTGGATCTCCGGCCTGATCATTCTCAAACAAGCCTGCTTCGTGGCGTTGTCGAGCCCGGGCTGGAGTTCGTAGCCCAGAATCTTTATTAAGCCGCTTTGGAACGGCCGGATTGTTTTGTCTCGGATCCGGTACGCTTCCACCGGCTTCCCGCCGTCCCTCAGGCAGACGTGGGCCAGAACGTCGCGCCGCGTCCTGAGGAGTGCGACCTCCCTGTCCATCTGGGCGAGGCCAAACCTATACACCTCCTCCCAGAACGTCTGGTTGAAGGCCTTGTAGAGGTGCCAGTCTAAGCCATTCCACTCACGCAACCTTTCCCTCTGGTCGTCCGTTAGCGACAGATCGGGCGGTACCTTGGCTGGAGGCCGTCCAGCCCTCGCAGCCACACTGGCTGCAGCCGCGGCCGCCTTGCCCACCCAGCTGTCGGCCATTCCCTCAGCGTTTCCGGGCTTCTGCTGGCGGGCGTTAAGGCTGAAGGAGACGACGGCATCCAGTGGCCAGCAGAGGGCGTGTCGCAGCAAGACCATCGACTGGTCAAAATACTCAGACACCAGAACCAGTCTGAAAGCTCGCCGGATCATGGCCTCGCCACGTCGAGCCAACGGCACGGAAAAATTTGCATTGTGGTCCATGCCGAAGTCAAACCACAGGAGGTTCCGGGCGTAATGGTTGTTACGGAGACGGGAGTCGTAGTAGTTCCTGGGGTCATCGGCAAAGTCACCCAGGCTCTTGGCCTTACGAAAGGCAGGCGCCACTTCTTTGTAATAAGCAAACGAGGACTCAGCCAGAGCCACAGGGTCACGGATTATGGAAAAGTAGAATGTATCGACAGGCATCACCTTCTCCACCTGTGAAGGGCAGGGAATGGGGAGGTGTTTTCATTTTACGTGAGATTATGTTAGATGCCAAGAATGACATTATTGTATTTACATGTTATAACATCACATGATGTCATACCATTAGTTTGATTTTATAAAATAGTTGACTAGCTAACTTTGAACTATATATGTAAATACAGAAAGTGACATGTATATGTATACAATGCACACAAAGTGATACAAAGGTCACCTTTGATACGTTTGACCCGATTTTGTTCCATTTTGACATGAAAATGTAGCTTTCTTAACGCCCACGCTCCCTAATCACGAACTCACCTCAGGTTTATGAAATCTCATGTGGTTTCCCATGATGTGGAACTCCAAGGCCCTGGGTGCTCGGTAGCCTTTGACCCTGTGAGCGTTGAAGTGGAGTGGGTAGCCTAGCTGGTAGCCCAGCGGCAGCGCAAAGAGGAGGTTTCGCTCCTCTCCGAAGCGGTAGAGCATGTTGAGCACGGTGCTGCTGGCAGTCTTGTGGGTCTTCAGGAACATGATGTGCGTGTGGGGCTGGCACGAGCCCAGCGACGCTCCCTCAGCTGGGGAGAAGAGGGAGCGTGCGGCTGGCTGGACGCTGCTAGATATCAGACAGAAGGGGATTGTTTGATCCACTGTGGGGCACCCCACAGATTCAACACACTTGTGTCATACCAAATACACTGTTTGCTAATTCTACGGTAGAAACTAGTCTCATAGAAACAAGGAGGACATTATATGACGTTACATAGCTAGTCAGCTACTGTACATTATATGTTGTACTAAAGCTAGAGTTAACATGTCTATATTATAGAGCAGCCAGATTCTTCTTGTTTTAGTATACGTAAGCCTGAGTCACGCAATGCCTCTCGACAGCCAGAGCGTCGCATTCCGTAATCTAAAACTCCCCCAGGGCTCTTACAGCCAAGGAGAATTCTAAGTCCCAGATGTTTAGAATAGAGGATAGAGGCCTTTGTGTGTGCATGTGACTGGGTGGGAAGATATATTGAATGAAAGGCAGAGAAAGGTTGGTTCAGAAACAGGGGTGGATAAAACAAGAGGCACAAGAGCAGGGAAGTTCTATGATTGATCAATAATAATGTATTATCTTGGCAAGGGCATGCGAAGCAGCACATTACAGGCAAATGGACGTTTTCCCTGGTGGCTTACGTGAAATTACATGTAGCATGGAGTGAGCTTGGAAAAGTCCCTGTGGGACTCAAGTAGAAGGAAGGATAGTGGTTAGGGTGGTCCACTCCCACCGAACTGGCTTTGTAATTGTAGTTAGTAGGTGCTGTAGGTGTTTGCTAAGTGACCAAATTGTAAAGTTTCCCGTTAATGGACATGTGGATTTATAACGCCTGTGAACACTGCTTTTTTATTTCATTTAAAACATTAAGTAAACTTAATATTGTACAGCATAATATAAGGTTATTACAACTACCACATGGATGAAATATAAACTAGTTACAAGGAAGACTTTTGTGGACTAATGGGTTAATGTTTTACATATGGTTTAAATGTCTAACTGCTTATTTAACTTGAAGAGCCACAGAACAGCAACATATTTCGGAACCTCTAGCCTGCAAAGCTGGCTAGAGCTAATTTATGATTTTCACAACTACATAGGTTACATTTCAATCACAAAGAAAAAAGGGCGGCAGTGTGGAATAAGCATTCATGGACAAGTAAACATTACAATCTACGTAGCCTACTTGTGCCATTGAATGTGGGATTTATTGCCTTGTGTATAGACTTGTTCTACTCTGCTATGAGTATGTGGAAGCAATCCAGTAACAGCCACAGCATGAAGTCTTGTAATCTTACACAGTGCATCGGCGCCCATTAATGTTATTTCATTACATGTATTTTCATCAACACACACAGCGTGTGGAGCAGGCGTCAAACAAAATTATAAACAGTGTTAGAGCAGTCGCACAATTACACAATTACATTATACGATAATGGAACAGTTCAGTTCAATGCCTATATCACTACTACTACAAAGGAGAAAGAACAGTAGAGGTGGTCAGGGACGTTACTAGAGATTAATAGATAGGGGTTTACACTAGAGGAAATCCGCGCGCATGCTCCTCCAGGGGAAAAAAATATGTATATATCATGTCATTTTAGAGTGTAAAATTTACCAAAATGTTTATTTTTGGCCAATATGGCTAAAAGTATACCTGTATCATATTGGAGTTTGTGTTAGGCACTGATCCAATATGACTTCTTTGAGAATTCTAGAGAGAATTCTCTCAAGATAAAGAAATTATGTTTTCTCTTTTTCCATTCCAATCGAATCCTATATTGAGAACTAAAAAAAGGAGCAGACACTGCCCCTCGCTATGGTGCAGTGATGTGAGATAAACTCTGTAGCCGGTTGTAAATAAAGTGTGAGCGTTTTTTCGCAAATGGGATGAATCTTTGACTTGAAAGCTGAACGGTTGGACGTCTTGGTTTCATTTCTAGGGATGCACACGTGCAAAGATCAGTGTAAATATAGCCAAACTTTATAGTGCATCAGGAAAGTTGCACTTTATTGCAATTAATACATTAAATATATTATATATTCATAACAATATGCAAAATATTAGTAAGTAAATTAAGTTAAATGTATTTATATAGCACATTTCACAGATAAAAATCACAAAGTGCTTCACAACTGTAGGAGAAAATACAACAATAGTAAATACATGACAGCACATGACACACATAAATAACCAAACAAAAGCAAATAAACAGAAACCGGACCGGCCTCACCACCCTACAGTCTAACTAAAAGCCTCTTTAAATAAAAGAGTTTTCAGTTGTTTTTTAAAAGTTTCCACTGAATCCAAACAGACACAAATATTACTGTATATAAGCATAATAATATGCAAAATATTGGTGACACCATGCATGTGGCTATAGGCACTTATAATGGTGGTGGGTTAGCATCGTTATACATCACTCTGACACCTTAATTAACGTTCTGGAGATGTATGCCAGAGCCCATTGTGTTTTAGCGTACCGTAGAGTGTTCGCTCTCTACACGGGAGAGAGAGATTCACGTGTAGACCTCAGTTACACACTGATGTGCATGGACATTATATATTCATGTATTTGAATAGATCCTCAGTAATCCTATAAGGACAATGACAACTATATACTGTATATATCTATGTTTGATAGCCCTACAAAGTTTGGCGGGAACACAGATTGCGACATCTCAAATATGTAGGGGTGTAACGGTTCACCAAATCCCCGGGTCGGTTCATGTCTCGGTTTTTGAGCAACATTTCGGTTCATATCGCGTTTTTTTTTTGAGCGGTATAATCTGGGTATGTTTTCTGGCCTGGATTACATTCTGTAGAATAGTCTTCTTTCTTCTATACTGTCTGCCACTAGATGGCACTCTAGTACCAGCTTCTCACTCATAAGAAAACTGTTCTTGTTGCCGCCCACACATGTGAGCTCCAGCACTATTTTAAGATGAGATCAGATTATGTTACAACACCCTGCTAAAGACAATATTACACTATATCCTTAACATAGAAAATAGTAATTGTTTGCTTCTATTTTCATGTTTAAAATAGACACTGTTTTAAAAATCAACTATTTGGAATACTAAAAAGAACACTGTAGCTTCATTGCTACAAGTTACAAAATGCAAGCAGATGACGAACAGTTTGGAACCACATGATGGCAAAACAGACAGCGGCCAGAGACTGAATTAAAAATAACCTGGGAAGTTTTGGACAGTTCTCATACCTTGGCGGACATCATGGATACTTTATTGACACACGTCAGATAGGTTTCGTGATAGAGACACCCACAAGAAAGGTAAATGCTGCGTCATGCCTAACCCACCCATGAAGACGACACAGTATTTGTGTGTGTGCGCTGCGTGTCTCTCAGCAAAATGACACACACACGCATTAATGTTTCTAAATAAAGTGTGACATTATTTCACATTGTTTCGTTTGAGTAAAGAAGCGAAGGCAATAGCCTCGCTGCCATAATCAGACATCGTAGTGATGGGGTTAATTCCATGAATGATTACTCATGCATTCTATAAATCGCTTTGTATTTTGTTTTACTATAAAAATGCTCAGTGGTTCTAACCAGTGCTGAGCTGAATGTGAAATGAAAATTGTAATTAAATTACAGTAGCAACGTATATATGAGAACTTAACAGGCTGCATCTGTAGCAGGTTGGGTGTGTGTCTGTGTGTCTTTGTGTGGACCGCATTTCTGTATTCAGGTGTTACGCCTAATTCTGTGTCCTGCCGAATTCAGTGACCCAGAGACGAACAAATCGAAAAAGTCATGAATAAATGCATAATATAACTATATCGATATAAACGATATTGTCAAATTTGATATCTCTTTTTAAAAAATTCCGATATACTGATATATACACAAACCGGTATATCGCCCAGCCCTAGTAGATACACCCAAACGCACTATTGTTTTTCAGTGCGCACAGAGAACGGGCAGCCAGTGGAGTAGATATTAGCTGAATGTGACAAAACGTGTATTAGCTTACATTCTCTCCACCTTTAACCGCTAGTCGATTAATCGATCACCTGATAAGTGAATATTTTTGTAAATATTGTGTGTGTGTGTGTGGCAGCAGTCCTCTGACCTCTTGTTGAAGATGACCCCTAGCAGCTGGCCAGCGAAAGCGATGGCCACAAAGACCAGCAGGGCCTTCCACAGCCAGAGGGGCCCAAAGCGATGGCACCCCAGCCAGCGCATCCTCCTGATGGCAGAGAATGGGGTTGATGTCAGGGGGAAGAACAGGAAGATGGATGGTGGGTGGGTGACAAAGGGGGCGAGAGATAGCGGGAGAGAGAGCACGGACCAAGATGGACAGACAAAGGGAGGTGGTGGTGAGATTATTAATGCCAGCAAAAGGGAGGAACGGAGAGCACAACATATGGAACAGAGAAATGAGTGACAATAAGTTATATTGAGAAGTCACACAAATGGAAGATATCATTGGGATTTACACAACTAGTCACATACGATATCCTAATCCATTTGATAACATATCCCAAAATCATTATAATACAGTAGATGTTAGTGTTATTGATTTGTAACATATTATTCAATGTTTTCATGTTATCAGTCACCCCAATGAAGACTAACACAAGGACAATGTATCCTCTACCCTCGTGATTTCCAAACCAGTTATAGACTTGGACAAGGGAACTCACTGAAGAAGAGAACCTGTGTGTGTGCAATAGATGGAATTGAGACTGTCTCGACATGCGACAACACAGACAACCAGTAATGGGAAGTGGCTACGACCACAATTACATTTTGCAGCTTGTGTTCGTCTGCCTGCCACATAAACACGGTAGAGACCAGACAACACTAGGATTGACGCTATGTTTAGCATTTTTCAGAAAGAGAAATAGCGCGTAAGACCCACATGACTATATCGTGGCACAAATAACAAACTGCACAGCTGAATATAAGTGCTCACAGCGCCAGGGTGACTGGCTTTTTGCAGGGCTGGGTGAAATAAGCTTTAGAACTTACTAGATAGATACTTAACTGTGTCCGTCTGTCTGCCCCCACCCCCGCCGCCGACTGTACCGTAGGCGGCTTTGTCACATTGTAAGGATTAGGCTACCGTGCAGGACCAAATAAGATGGGAAAGACACTTGGTTATAAAGACACATCCAACGCGGAAAATCAACGCATTCAACGCAGGACCACTGGTAGCCTATGCAATATAAGATAGAAAATTTGAACAGCAACCGACCATATAGACACGAAGTGGCTGTAGGATACCACAATGCATTGCACAGCCCACTCACTCGAATATAGACTAGCTAGATTGTATTTCAATACAGCACTGTAAAATAAAATACTATATAATGCGTGCACTCATTGGAAAAAAAAACGAAAAGTGGGAGTCTTTGTATGTAAACAAGAGGCTTCCTTTTTCTCTCTCTGTGACGCCTTGCGGGAGAAGCGAGGGCAGACGGACAAAAAACAACCGCTGATGGCCGAAACTACGAGCCTCACGGCTCGTCTTTTAATAG
>JAODUK010014792.1:0-52678 GCA_027564635.1 Typhlichthys eigenmanni | reverse complement strand
TCGACGGTACATTTAGCAAATCGACGTATTAAGTAACCGGTTACGTCGGTTACGTCGACTAATCGTCCCAGCACTAAAAGAAACTATACAAAATTATTATAAAATGCAGACTGAACATTTGTTTTCTAATAAGCGTTCTGCCCAGAGCGTACAATTATTAATGAGCTCAGTTGCTGCAATGAGCTTTTCTTCAATTATGGAAGGTGACTAAATGAGAACTTGCTTTTTCAATGTACACATAAATGCATGGACGATTTAATATACACTGTCTGCATAAGTCACAGATGGACTTAATTGTCATTACCAAAGTGGACTTGATCCCCACACTTTCCGCAGCCTGGAACGCTAGGGTAAAGTTTCTCCTCTGAGGGAAAACAAAAGAGAAACACATAATGAAATGTTCTTTGTACGCAGGCTAATGGAAAACACATTTGGTCTGCAGAGCCATGGGTCTAGCTCATACCTTCTCCTGGCTGCCGAGCTCTTGGTAGGGGATATGGGCCGGCAGATAAGTGTGAAGAACGGCACAGAACGCGAGGCCATCATTCCAGCTGCTGCTGAAGTTGGTGATATCAATGTTCTGCAGAAGACACAAATTGTGATTTAACACCATAATGCCTACTAACATTTCCAGCCCAGGACCCGAAGGACAATAATAACATGTTTCACCCTGGAAGCAGGTCGGAGATACTGTGACAGGCTTTATGACGTTGGTTATGAAATACTAACACTGTGCATTTTCTCCTTTTAATATTGCTGCCAGAAACATTATGGCTGCAATAAATCAAATTGCCACTAAATGTATAACTGATTTAGAACACTGCTTTTTTTTGTTGTTGTAATCACCGTTGTGGGATTTGGAGGAACGAATTGCGACAATTATATCCTCCCCAGCCGTGATGTATGATGGTCCTCCCACACAGATGTACACTTTCTTACTTCCAGTATAACAAACTGAAGGCAAAGTGGTTTGTCTACCCATATTTGCTTTAGAAATCACAGCCACCTTAAATGAGGAGCTTCTCTAATCTTTACATTTCAACACTATAGCCAATTCCAGTCAGTACAATGAGTATTGGCTAATATTACAGCAAACTTTTATGCTATGTGACTGGTTAGGAAAGATTCAAGTGTCAATGTCACAACTATTTGGCAAAAGGCTGCAGTTCTGGGCAGTTCCGTTTTTCGACTCAGGTGAACGAGGATGTTAAATGGTGCCTGCTTCCTGAAGCGGACCTAAACAAATGGAAGTCATAGCAACCATTCCCTCACTACACCTGTTTAAAAAGAGAAAAAAACACTCATTGTGGCCATCCATTCAACCACTCTGTATGGCCAGTGACTCACAAGCGGGTGACTGTCAGTTCAAACAACTCGAGTATAGCCCAACGTTAAAATGTTTGTTCCTTCTCCAAACATGGGGAAAGACGGCCTCTCAGATTGCAATAATGCCTCAACATAGAAAACACGATTGATAGATAGATAGGTGTAGTAGAGCAACCTGCTTTATTAGTATCTATGATGTTTATAGGGATTAGGAATCTACAAAGCTATCAGAGAAAGAAAGGCCTCAATCCAAGAGCACCAATATTAACAAGGCGTGGTCTTTAAAACCTGTGAAAACACAGGTGTTTTGAGTTAACATGGCTTCTTAAACCTCTTCCCAGGAAGAATTACGATGCATACCTTCCTATGTTCAACAAACATGCACTCAAAAGCACCAATAACAAAGAAAAGAGTCAGTGAACATGCAGGAAGACATGTCAAGGAAACATCTCCTGTCCATGCTTACAAACCCTGAAAGTCTGAAACGGAAGGCTGCCATTTAAATGACTGTTGAACGCAGATCCTGTGTCTACCACCCTACCTGGTAGCCTTCAGTCTTCTTCTGGCACCACTTGAGCAGGGCATTTCTCTTGGAGCCTCCATACTCTCTGGCCAGCGCTGACAGAGGGTCCTTCCTCTCCTCTCTGACACAAAAAGAACAGCGTTGACGTCACTGTCAGGGCGGTGCCGTACAACATGACAACATGGCTTCACAACTGTTGTGACACACATCTCTAATGATCCTCTCAGACTCTGTCTCCAGCCTGACACAGAGTGACGTTAACACTGGAGACACAGGTGTCAGACTCTGTCTCCAGCCTGACACACAGAGACAACACTGTGACGTTAACACTGGAGACACAGGTGTCAGACTGTCTCCAGCCTGACACACAGAGACAACACTGTGACGTTAACACTGGAGACACAGGTGTCAGACTGTCTCCAGCCAGACACACAGAGACAACACTGACGTTAACACTGGAGACACAGGGAGTGAAGCAGGTACCTGAGGCGGCTGCGTGCCGTGGGGGTGACCGAGGCGGTGGGGGAGGAGGAGGAGGAGGAGACAGTGCCCAGGCCCATCAGAGACGAGGAGGAGGTGCCGTCTACAGCAGACATGTCCCGCTTGATCTCCTCGCTGCTCCTGCGGGACACTGCACGCGGGGCCCAGAGGAGAGACTGTTCAAACGCCAGCCACCCACCCAGCCAGCCACCACACATGCCTGCTATGCAACAGTTAGTTAGTGGGCCAAAGAAAACAGCTCTGGAGCTCTTCAATCACGAGGTCGGCTCAGCGCTTACGGAAGTACAGCAAAGAGAACACGGAAGATGGAGGAGTAGTTGCAGAGCAGGGCTTCACAATGCGACCCCCAGGGGTCACAAGATCATGACCACATTCTGTGCGGCGATGACGTGGTTTCGAGATTAAGACCTTTTTCTCTAATGTTCTTGTTATCATTAGCTTTAATGTTCTACACATGTTTTTATAGCGGTTCTAAAAACAACGTCACAAACACTTTGCTTATTGGTCGTCTTATTCAGTCTACTCTCTGACCTGAGATGGTCTTGGAGGAGTCCATGTTGGAGACCCTCTGGAGGGCAGGGGGAGGCCGGCTAGCTGAGCTTCCCCGGAGAAGGTGCTCAGCTGTGGACACAGAGGGGCATTAAGTCACATACGTCACAAGTGTGCGTACGAGTCTCCTGATAGAAAGAGAGGCGGAACGGGGTCAGGAAAGAGGGAACATTCCAATCGCTTGCGCACAGGGAATATCCTCGAACGACGCCGACTCTCCAAGTAGGAAAACAATAAATCAAGAGGAAAAATAAACGGAACGCTGGTGGCCATGGTCAGTTAGGCACGTTCGCATGAAGCGGTTGGACTCATACGGGGTGAGATGGGAGGAAAGGGAAGATGCCTCCCCCTCATGTAGCTCTTTGATATACTGACACATGTAATAGATGTCAACAGTGAGCACTGACTCCTAACCTTTGACCTTTGCAGGAAACGTTGCCAGCAAAACCATCATTCACTCATTTTATTTCAGGGAGTTGGCAGGCCACTTCCCCTGATGTTTGCTCTCTATTGAGACATCAGGGTGGAGTTTAGCGTTTTGCTTCAGTCAACAATTCAAGTCGCTGTGTGGGAAGAACGAAAAATATATAATACATTGTATAATCTATCATAGCTATAATATAATAAAAAAGTGAAATAGTTCCCTCGTCTACAACACTGACGTTCAGGATTAGATATTCTGTATGGCGGCTGTATGTAATTAACTGAAATTATAGTTGTTCAAACTTTATTGGGTTCCATTTGACATTTTCACAAGATTTGTCTTGCTAGGTTTAGAAAGAAAAGAAAAAAAAACACTTGGTTCATCAAATACCACAGAACATTTCACTATGAGACAGTGTGTGACAGTGTATCGAAACATTTATTTAAACTTGAGGACAGTTTTTACAGATTACATGAACATTTTAGCAAGTTTGCCATAGTTCAAAATATGTTATTGGGTGCTAACATGGCATATTAACTGTGGCTTCTACCTTACCTGGCATAGGGACGTCTGTGTAGCTGGGCCTCTTGTCAGCCAGGCAAGAGAGCGGCTTGGCTGCCGAGATAGAACCAGCAATGGAGTGTCTCTGCAACAGACACAACATACATTAAAAACGACTTTAAATTATCTCAGTGGAAACCACAAAAGAAATGACAAGAGACCCATTAAATCTCTTGTATGCATTATACAAATAAAATAAAAAGATGTAATTTGACTGAGACTGCAGGCATTTTTAACTTGGAATGTACAAGAACATGTTAATAATATGTTGGTATAGACTGGGATATGACAATGCAGCGTCATTTGGGACAACGTGAACAGGAAGAAATGTTGTCGTCTAAGTCCCAAGCCAATAAACAAATACTATGGGACAAGAATTATATTCCTACTATTTACAGCTTAGGCTTTGAGTAGTAAACTCTGAACGCTGAAATGTTGGGTGAAAAGGACAAATGAAGAGTTCAGATGCAAAAACCTTCCAAAAGTTCATCTGACAACTTTAGTTTATAAAATGGCAATATATACATAATTAGTTAGATTTTTTTAAAGATGGTATTTTATTCAGTGACAAACAACAACTGTATTATTGTAATAAAGTTGAAAGTAGTGAACCTAACTATAGAAATCTAATAAATAATGGCGTTTTAAATAGCTTATTTCTTCGGATTTAGAGGTTTATGCATCTGAACTCTTCAAAACAGTTTGTATTTACGTTAAGCTACTTTCAACCCTTCAACAGCTTTTGGGTCAGCAATGTCTCAAGTCCACCTTGGTGTACAGTACACCAGTGTTCACATTATGCTGGCGGAAGGGCAGTGGTTTCTAATGTAGAGACTGGACTCCTCCAGGGTGGGACATAGAGCAGATGTCTTTCTGTCCAGACAGAGACATTGGGCCCCATCTTACACCCAGCGCAATGCGGCGCAAAGCGGCGCAAAGCGGGAACGCAAGTGTCTTTGCTAGTTTCAGGCCGACGCAGTTGTCATTTTCCCATCCAGCTCCCACGTTGTCTAAATAGAAAATACACTTGCGCCTATACGAGCGCCCGTGGGTGTGTTGGTCTAAAAAAGTGATTGCACAATTGACCAGCAAAAGCCTGGTCTAAAGTCAGCGCGAGGCGCGTTATCAAGAAACTGTAGTATCGCCTATGGCCGGTGCACAAAGCACATACACTCTGCTCTTACACATACAGGGACGTGCAGGAGCGCTCAAATATGCAAAGAGTACAATGTGAAATATTATTTATGTGTAGCCTACATCAACATATTTTATGGATCTAGCTATTGCCTAGATGGTCTGCTCCAGCGCTTTTACAAATCCGCCGGTATAATAGACCTATCCGACTAGGGCTGTAAAACCCGCCCCCCATTGGTTATGGTTGCTAATGTCCCACAAACTTTTGTAGCTTGTCGGCCATTAGATATTCTCTCTAGTATTCCTAATAATATTGCAGTGTGCTTCTTGCCAAATTAGCCTACCATGACACTGTCTATTTGCTGTAGCCTACCTTTAACAGCCACCTCCCACCATCTTTTAATCCAACCTAACTTTAGTTTAGCCAACGGTGTTTTCTGGTTTGACAATAGGACGAGCTCCCTGCTGAACTGTAACGTGCACTATAGTCTGACTCTGGCATGATATCTCCTTGGAACTGCACGTTCCTGAAGCACATCTTAATTATAAGGGTGCTCAAGCATTAATTTAGTGTTAGTGCACTGTGAACACAGAGGCTAAACCCCGTGGCGCACTAGTCTAATAACTGCTTGTTTGTGGGACATCAGGTGTTGCCAAGGAAAATCCTGTAATCTGATTGGTTATTATTGACAAAGAGTGATTGACAGGTCGGAAAGGTCTATAGCAATACACCTATGACGCAAGCGCGCATGGATTTTTAAAGGGAATGGAAGATTACACTGATTGGTTTATCGTACGCTATGCCCAAAACATACCCGTGAATAATGAACAGAGTATGTCCAACCCTTTTGAACCATGCGCAAGGCGCACTGACCCTTTATCTGCCGTTCAAATAGCAAACGCTCTAAATCCAATACGCGCCTTGTGCTTTAGGCCGTACGCTTAGATGGTTAAAACAGGGCCCATTGTCTCAAACAGACACGCTGCTCCAATACCGTACCTGGATGGGGGACACAGCCGCAGCGGGAGGGGTCTTCATGGGGCTGGGGCTGAGGGGAGTGCGTGGGAGAGGGGCAGCGGGTGCTGTCGGGGCCACAGTGGTTCCGTTGGACGCTGGGCCTGTAATACAGCAGACTAGAGGCTGTCACATGCGGGCTGTGGCTAACACCTGGACACAGGCAGGGCCATTTCATAGTTGTGCCTCGTGCTTGTTTAAAGAATATTATGAGGTCCACGATATGTTTAACACAGCAACAAACCAAGTATCAAACGGTTACAATGGCCCTCATTTATCCAACTTGCTACATGTCCAAACGTTTGTTGTAAACCAGACCATGTCTGGTGGTCAGGGAGTGCATCCTTTTCCATGAGTTAGCTTCCCAGTAACAGGGGGTGCAGTTGAAATCTAGATTATGATGTTATTCCATCATCGGTGGATGTAGGATTAGGTTTCCTCATGCTGGGCATTTGGCACACTGTTAGTAAATGCCTCAGCACGGGAAGAGAGGGATGAAGAGGTTGTGATAAACGGGGGCCACTGTCCCTCAGCAGTACACAAGTGAGAAGAGGTTGTCGTCCTTACACTCGCATGTCGGGGCGGTACCTTGTGAGGCACTGTCGAAGCTCTTGATGAGCGTCTTGACCGTGGGTGAGGGCTCCGAGGAGGTGGAGGAGCGACGGCTGAGACCCATGCCTTGCCTCAGGGCCGCCAGGTCCCTCTCCACGGCATTCATGTAGTTGTAGACCCGGCCCCGTTCCTCGTCCTGCCTACACAGCAGAGCGACGTTCAAACGACGCCAACGTTGGCAAACAGCTTTCCGTTTCGCTTCGAGTTCACTGCGAATGTTTGGTCCATACCACTAATAGAGTTCAACCTACTAAGCTGTAACTTGGGGTTATCAGGGAAAGTCAGGGTTGACAAAATGCCTGCTGAAATTAGTGTTAAAAGGTACTACGCCTGTAGTAGTAGTAGTAAGATATTGGTCAGTTGAGTGTCAACTTCATTTAAGTTTGTGTGCGTTCACATAAAAGGGGTGCGGTCAGCAACGCAGGCCGTGTTTTAGTGTAAAGGCGCATGCTCCGCCCGTCCCCCGTGTTCACATACTGAAAATATGCCTATGTCATTTTATTCTTATAAGCTTTTGCCATTTACCTGAGAACCCACAAAAAGCCTATTAAAGCCGATCTTTACAACGCTTATGCCTGGGGAACACAACAAATGCGTACAGTAGCCTTTCTTGCATGCATGCTACAGTACCTTACCCTGATGTTCACAAATGGCCAGATTCTTCATTATCGCGGGGTGCTCTGCTATAGGAATTATCTCAAAATAAACTATCAATTTGCAGTATAGGCCTAACCTTTCGACAAAGCAGCGCACAACTCGACAGAACACCAGGCGTTTCCTTGACATTGTGAGCGGAGGTGCAGTGCTTATAGGGTAACATCGAGTTAACCACGGATATGAACTGCTGGGAGCAGTTTAGACATGCAGCGTATATTGCCATGACAGCATACCTCGCAGAAAACCTCTCCACCGTTGTAGTATGGGTTACTCTGCAAGTTATACCCAACATCACAAAGTTACTCCAGAAGTTACCTGGATGAGCCAGTTAACTTCCTTCGTAGTATCAGCCACTGATGTAAAGAGGTGCTGGCTGGTAGAAAAAACTAAGTAGCAAAAGCAAGCTGCACGCTCAGGAGCTCAGATGCATGAGTTAAATGGATAAATAACCAACGTTTCGACAGCCACGCTTGTCTTCCTCAGGTCACATTCATCTGTAGTGCAGAAACCATTTACAATATACATTTTTCTGTTTGTTTTCCAAACAAAAATAAACAGTTCTCAACATCTTTTCATGGTCTCGTGACACACTCCACTAGAGAGGTATTAAGATAATCCGTTTTTGAAATGTATTCAAATTCAGGAGCGCATTTATTCCCAACATGGAAAACGTGCACTCAACAGCAATCAACTAAAAGGCTGCCCTACATTAGCCTGTTTACAGAATACGTAAACAAACAGCTGACGTCAGTGCGGCAGTGGCTTACTTGCGGCTCTTGACCTCATCCAGTTCCTTGCTCAGCTTCTCGTTTTTCTCCTGGGCTTCCTGCAGCCGGCGCCGCAGGTCTCCTATCTCCTCCTGAGCTTCCGACTTGATGTCATTAGCGATGACCACAGCTGTCTGGAGGTCGGCCTGGAACTGACGCCACTCCATAGACTCCTCCTGCACACGCACACACACACACACACACACACGAGGCAACAAATAAGATGTGCTGCCTTAATAATTTGGGTTCAAAGTGATTTTGCCAGCTGCTGTGAGAAACACATTGGCACAATGCTCATGTGTCTGGATCAACTAGATGATATGCAGTGCAGGCCAGTTACAGAGGAGTGATTTGTCACATGGCTGTAATATGACAGTAATGGGGACACAGTGTTTCACTATACCACCCCCGCCCTCACCCTCAGTCTCCGGTGAAGAATCTTAATCTCTCTCTCCATGTCGTGCTTCTGGTCCTGCAGTTTCTTCACAGAGTCTGAGAGAGGAAGCAAACACACAGCGGGGTTCATGTGAACGGGGCAGCGCAGAGGTTCACACAGAGAGAGCAGCAGCAGCAGCAGCTACAGGTTTAAGAGCTGCTGGAGACTCCAGGACGTGCGTCCTTGTGAGGTCGTTGCTCTAGTCTCGGTCACGGTAAGGTCCCACGCAAACAGTTCATCTACCTCCAGTGACAGAGAGAAGCTATTAAGCGGCCCGACTGCATCGCGACACGAGCCCGATAGCCTTACATCTGTTTAAATGGGCAGTGTGGCTTTATTAGCCAGACGGGGCATAGCAGCGAGGAGATAAGGCATAATTCCTCTTAAACAGAGGATCTCAAAAGCTCTCCTGATCTACTATGCATGCTTTAGCCTCAGCCTATTCCGTTCATTAGCAATACGTCACATAAGATACTCGTGCTAATAGCCTGATACCCCTGTAAGCATGTTAGCACTATTAGCCATTTCATATCTACTACCCCACTTCCTGTTAGCATTGTCACTCAAGTCTATATATTGTATATCTGGATCTACACTAGTGCAGTGCTTATTTTAACTCATTTCAGTCTGTTTATCTTAAGCAGTAGCCATAGCCTAAAACCGAACAAGAAAACAGAGTCGTGTCGCTTAGTTTCCCCAACTAATTCCTCTGTGTACATTTAACATCTGACTTGGTCAATGAGTTACAAGGTCGTCAATCAATCAAAATACCTATGCATGTAGAGGCGGGCTCTTCCAGACTATGTGCAGACTACATAACATGCATGTTTAGAGGCATGGCGGTGTTAGGATGCCTATGGCCTAGTGTAATGAGCTTAGCCGTTATAGCAGAGTGTGTGTGTGTGTGTGCGTGCGCGCGCGCGCCACGTACTCTCCAGGTCAGTGATGATCAGGTTGTCGTGGAGCTTGACGGCTCGATGCTGCTCCACCTCGTCCTCCAGCTCGAAGATGGTCTCCTTCATGTCGGCGATCTCCGTCTCCTTCTCCTGCAGCTCAGCCCTCCTCTTCTCCAGCACGCGCTCCTGCTCCGACAGCTGCTGGCCCGCCTGCTCCTGGAAGTCCCGGTACTGGCTGTCCAGCTGCACGCACACAGGAACAAGTGTGCTCATTGGCGTGCCCAGGTCCAACCAGCAGCCTGGGCACTGGTCATGCTTGCAAAGCATTATGGGACATACAGGTAATGTGGGGTAATTCATGTGTTTTATTCAACTAATCGCTCTGTATACACAATATACTGTATAGGGTTAAGATCCTCAACCAGCAAGCTCTCCACCTCATAGTACTCACTAACTGAAGTTTGGTTTAATTATTATTTTATTATTATTATTATTATTATTATTTTTATCTTTCCGTGCTCTTGGAAAATCAAGCACCATCATTTAGGTTGTTATGTATTTTTGAGTACTGAATTATATATTTGGTAATATACTGCATGCTAGGATATAAACTGCATTATGCTATTCAGGGCTAACCAATTCAGTACATGTTAACGTAGGACTCCTGGTGTATTCAGGTGTGTTGAGCTGTTGCTGCTGACCAATGTAATAATTGTCGGTCGCTTAGGACAGTCTGCTGAATGTGTGTAAAAAGTGTAAAGGTGTAAATACAGTCGTTTACATTTGTTGCACTGCACGTATGGAGCTCAACTGTTGCGAGAGATACATTTGGCTGCCTGGATTAAAAAGCTTCTACGTGATCTATCTGATGTCTGCATGACAGTCATACATGAGTATGAAGCTAAATATAGACCATGAAGCCATTGTGTGTGTGACGACGACAGCAAACCCCTCCCACTGTACCTTACTGAGAGCGTCTTGCAGCTGCGAGACGTGGCCGTGGGCGTGGCCCAGCTCGTCCTCCATCTTGGCCACCTTGGCGTCGGCCTCCTCCTTGTCCAGCCGCACGCCCTCCAGCAGCTGGCAGATGTCGCTGGTGGTGCCGGCGCCGTGCGCCGAGTACAGCTCGGCCACCTTGAGCCTCTCCTGCTCCAGCAGGGCCCTGCAGCGGCCCAGCTCCGCCTGGTCGTTGCCCACGGCCGCAGCCGCCTCGTCCAGGGCCGCCTGCGCCGCTTGGCGCTCCTGCCGTTCCGCCTCGGCCACGCGCTCCATGTGGTGGTTCCTCTCCTTGAGTGCCGCGATCACGCCCTGCGCCTCGGCGTTGTCCTGCTCCGCCATCTTCAGCGTGTTGGACAGGTGCTGCTGCACGCCCAGCAGCTGCTCGCGCTCGAAGCGCCCGTTGTCGGCCAGGTCGGCGTAGCGCTGCTCCAGCTCCAGGTAGCGGCCGCTCTTCACGTCCTCCTCCAGCGCGTAGCACACGTGGTGCTCGTCCAGCAGGCAGCGCAGGTGCTCCAGCTGCCGGCCGTACTGCTCCAGCTTGTCGCTCTGCTGGCACAGGGAGTCCATGAGGATGGCCTTCTCCTCGCCCAGCCGCTCGTTCTCCCCGTTCAGCTCCTGGCTGATCTGCTGCAGGTCCGACAGCTCCTGCAGCGTGGCCTGGAGCTCCTCCGCCGTGCTGTGCTGGTTCTCCTCCATCTGGTGGATGCGCTCCGTGAGGCGCGCCACCGACGCCTCCTCCTCCTCCTTGCTGCCGCTGCGCCGCGAGCGCTCCCTGCTGGGCGCGCTCTCCGACTCGGACGAGGAGGAGGACGAGGAGGAGGAGGAGGACGGGGCATCCAGGGCGTCGTCGCTGGACGTCACTGCCTGGTACACCTCGCTGGACTCACTGTCCAGGTTGTCGGCCGAGCCGCCGTGCCGCTGGGCCGCCAGCAGGTCCTCCAGGGAGCCCGGGGCCGAGGCCAGGGCGGCCGACGCCGCAGCTGCCGCCGCCGCCGCCTCGGTAAAGGCCTTGTCGGCCCCGTCCGGCCGCTGCTCCAGGGAGAAGCCCAGGGCGTTGAGGCGGTCCTTCAGCATGCGGTTCTCGCTCTTCAGCAGGTTCAGCTCCTCCCGGATGGCCTGGTTCTGCTCCTGCAGCAGCAGCAGGGTGCACTCCACGTCAGCCGCTGTGATGGCCGACACGTGGGGCTTCTCCTTCTCCTCCTCCTCCTCCTCGGCTCCCTGGGGCGGACGCTGCCCCCCCGGGCCCAGCTGGGCCCTCATGTCCCGCAGCTCGCTGCGCAGGTGCAGGATCTCCACGTCCTTGCTCTTGGCCAAAGCCAGCAGGTCCGTCACCTTGGTCTCCAGAGCCACCTTGTCGCTGATCTGCCCGTCTGACTTGGACTTGCTCATGCGGCCGTCTGACTCTGCCAGGGCCTGGCCGCGACAGCGCTTCCCGGGGGCCGCATCGGCCTGCGACGCCCCCGACGCGCTCTTCTTACTGGCCGACGTCCGGGACGCGCGCGGGCGCTCGCGTGATGAGCTCGGCTCCTTGGAGGCCGACGACGTCGCTCGCTTGGCCGAGGCTCCTGGGAGAGGGGAAGAGGAAGGAGATGTGAGCATTTCTCACAACACAACACAGGATACCAGCCCTGTTAAGTCAAGGATTGATATGAAAACCTGATGTTGTCTTTGACTTGCTGTCTGCGTGCGCGCTGGTCCCGGTGGAGGCAGTCCTTTTTGTTTTGCTAATAGCGCTGTTTGATGTGGCGGCCCCTCCAGCCATTGCGGCTAACAGGTCATCGTTGCTTTTAACCTTTTTGGGGGCACAAAGTACATGCATCCATTTAAATCAATCTGGAAAATAACAATGCGGGGGCATGCGAATAGCATATTCTGCCGTTACCTTAGAGAGAGGGGCTGCGCTAGTGGTCTTGGGTGCACTCTTTCCCGTACCTCCTGTACCTGAAGCCTCCCCCTTGCCTCGCTCGACGCTCACCTTACTGACCGCAGGCCGGACTGTTTTCTTCATACTGGGCTCTCTGCTGCCGCCGATACATTTACTACTCAATCTGTGTACGAGGGGGGGGGAGGTAACAGATGTCAGAGCACCAAGCGATAGCTCCAATTTTCCATGGAAGAAAAATTCCTTCCACAGAAGCCGCTTCCATAAAACTTGAAAACACAAAGTATTACCAAGGTTCGTGAGTTTTTGTGCTGTGACACACATATGCACACAAGCTGTATGTGTCAAGAGTGGTGTAATATCACTTCTGGAACCTGGGTTTGCTCCTGGGCTCATTATCTGCATGACGTCCAATGGGCGTTTATGTTCACGAATGGCTGTAACCGGGATGTTTTATTCATGGTATTATAATTGTTAGTGGCTGGAGACATAAGACATAAGGCCAGATTATGGATATTTCATTGTATTTACATTTTTCCAGCAATGAGGATAAGGTTTCCACATGTGGGAGGCCACAGCCATCTAAATCACTGTAATATTAAGCCTAAAAGCTTCAAGTCAGCTATTACCTCCACTAGATGGCTGTCATAAACTGAGAGTGTGCTGACGACGGCAAGTACAATTCATCTTAATGTTTGTAATCACTGACATGTTTAACTTGTATCTTCCAAGATAAGCTTCTGCTTATTATTGGCTCTACCAAGCAACAACTGTGAACTGATTGAACTAATAAGATTCTCTCTACACCCTACTGTAAGCAACTAATTTAATGTATGAGATAACATAAGGAAGGCAGTCCTTCACTGTTGCAAGGTTGTCTCCGTATAGATTAAATCACAAATATTAGTTAAGGTTAGTCTAATGTTGCACTTAGCTACATCACTGACAAAGAATACTTAATTCATTGCCCTATATTAGTGCACACCACCATACGATCTGCACAAATAGCATTTTTCTGTTCAATCATCACTACAGACCGCCCAGAGAGACTGAGGAAGAAAATTCAAAAGACGCTAACTCCTGTACATATTTTATAATAGCTTTATAAATAAAAAAATTAATAAACTACTTTGCACATACTGAACCGCAAACAGATGACAAAGGCAACATTCCATTTGACAGTGACCAACTACAGTACACTTTCAGAAGCCCATACCATCTCTCTGCACTGAGGCCACAGAGCTGTCTGATGTGCTCATTGATAAAGGCCACATTTTATCCCGGCCCGTGGAGAATCTCAACAGAGTTAATGATAGGAGGAAAACAGCTTTTGGACAAAATGGGAGAGACAAGTTATTTAGCGCACATGGCAGTCTTGGCTTTCCTTTTTAATTCCTAGGAGAAAATAGAGAGAGGTGGGATTTATCGTAGACAGGAAACCAGGAAACCATGATACAATCAATCTCTGAGGCATAGATGTACTGTTTTGTTGAAGAAATAAAAGAATAGTACATTAGACAGTACATTATAATGTAGTTCTATTTACAGATTTACAAAAGAAAGCCTGAAAACAAATCTGCATGTTTCATTTAGGCTGACAAGGCAGAAAACGTTTTGTCATTTGTTTACTCTAAACTCCTCCACAACTGCGTTTGATTTAAAATACTTTTCTAATGGGTCTCAGTTGTGATTGCTTTTGAGCTGTGCAGGTGTTAAACTAAATCTGCTGTCAAAACTTTACAAGCACAGAATGCTCAGAGCAATTTGTTTTTCTTGTGCAAATATACATATTTCTGGTTTTGACCTTCAGTCAGAGGAACTTTGTTCCCCAACCAACATATGTTCAGGAACAGCTTAGTTAAGCCCAATTTAAACGACAAAATAGTTAGTGGTATTTGACATGAAAATGGGGAATTTATTTGGTCAAATAAATCTAAGGTTTCCTATATGATAGGATGAAAGATATGTAGTCCACATGCATTGCCTTTCACTTAAAAGCACTGTATGCCCAATGTCAGTAATTCAAAGTAGCATACAGTATATAGTGACATTATGCTCTGTCACTGCACACACTGACCAAAATAACAGCTAATCAAATTAGACTCAAAAGTATCCGGCCAAGACAGAAGTGTTCATTTTAGATTGAAACACTGTGAGCTCTTAAGAGAAGTAGACTGAGAACACAGTCTTATTCATAAAGCAAGCTAAGCCTGGAATATTGGCTGCAGCTAGAAAGGCTACATTCACTCTATGAGCTGTGTGGTAAATGTTATTTCTTATGTTACATGTGCATTTGACCACTAGTGAATACCTCAGGTCTACCAGCGATGTAAAATAGGGGCACACCTGGTCCCAAGCTTGCCACTTACATCACACCATAAAGTGAATGTGTTGTACTACAATTTTACAAACTACATGCTGACAATAAAGTGCACCCTTGAATCCTCACTATAGCCTACAGTGTGAGGCGGAAACAGATCCTAATATATCTCAGCTGGTGAGGTTCAGCTGTGCACTATGGCTCATGTGGTTAGGAGGTCACGTGTATTTACAGCGGCCCACTGAAATACTGTAGGATTGTCTACAGTACGCAGGTTAATACACCCAGTGGACAGTGGGAAATTAACTACTAACGTCACTAAGAACAACAAGTAGCACAGGTGTGGGTCACTAGTCATGATTGACAGGTAAAACTGTTCAAATCTACCATTACCACATCTTATAAGACGGCATACAGTACATGTAAACCTCCTTATTTCCACGTCAATATAAGTGAATGCCCTTGCTGTTCAGAAATTACAATTTACACTAGGCCTATGTAAACAATGTATAGCTATTACTTAAACGACTCCAGTAAAATCTGATCATATCAGTTAAATCTGATCATATTTATATGATCACATTTAACTGCCATAATTTATGTTACTGTACCTTCCCATCCCTCTGTGCACACTGGAATGTAAACAATATGGTCCAATAAAAGTCCAAATGCAATGGGAACTAGGCCAAATGTAAACAATAAAAACTGTGAAACAAACGTTTATAGTGATCAGTGTCTCAGATGTATGTTTGGCTATACCGCTGTACCCATCACAGTGAGAAATGCTACAGTAGTTTCAGCTCTCAATTTCAAACAGCTGAATGTGGGTCAAAGCAGAACTCTCTCACAGGGGGCATATTGGAGGAGAGGCCAGGGCCTACCGGTTTAGTACAGACTCAGCAGTCTCCACATTCTTTCACAGTAAAAGACTTTGCTGTGTGGCGGCCGACACATAGTACGTACTACATGTATGTCAAATAGTAGGACTCTGCTGCGTGGCCGACAAAAAGTATGTTCTATGTAAAACAGTATGGCTTTGCTGTGTGGCCGATACATTGTCTAATATGTAAAACAAAACAAACAAAATGAAGGTTTTATTTGTTGAGACATAACGTCTAATATAATGCACTCCTCTGTCTGTAATACACTGAGACTTGCTGCCCTGCCAGTAATCTGGTATTCAACATGTAGACTTGCATGAACTTTAAAAAAAGTAAAAATTCCCCATCATATTTTCAAACAAAATTCTGTAAAATAAATTGTATACTACTCATTACCAGCATGGCTTACTGGGGAAGCTTTTCCTGGGTGTATGTAAAATATAGCTCTCTCTCTAGCCTTAATTATATTTCATTAGAAAAAAATCTAATGAATATCTTAAGATTTTATTTCCTTTGCAAAACAATCATTTATTCGTCTAAGCAATTAGATAAAAGTTAGCAAGCTACAAATTGTGACTGTGTCTGTGTCAATAATGACTTCTTGATTTGACAAAAAAGTCAAACAGATTTAGAATGTTTTAAAACTAATTATTCACATCTGCAAAAAGTGTGTAAACTGAACGAGCCAGAGATGAACTCCAGAGTCCAGGCTAAAGAAAACAGGATAGACCGAGCCACATGCCAGCACTTGGTCCTGGTTCAAATTAACCTAAATAGAACAACTGTATTTGCTTTCAGTGTTAATGAATATAGTGGATCTGATCCAGACACTGACCAAGGAAACTAGTATAGTGTTCTTAGTAGATGGGCTTTAGAATGAGAAAGAGGGTGATTAAGAAACAGAAGACTGAGGGAGGGGGCTAGCTACCACTACATAGGCTACCTATGACCCCTTATTACTTTTACTTTAATTTAACTGAGGTGAGGCACTTCCTTGCCATAACATCAGCTTGTGGTGGAGTCCACAGTTAAAATAAGAGAAAATATGCATCCTGCATTTTCAATCTCCAGTACATTTAGAACTCTGCTGCTGACCACATCTTCCCTGTGATCAAGAACCTCCACAGGCTCCCTGTCCCACATGCTTCCAAGTCCTTCACCTGACTTACAAAGCCCATAACAGGCCCCCTCCTACCTCGCCAACCTGCTCATGCCAACCCCCTATGTCCACCACTTAGGACCTGACCTAAGCACCAGAGCTGGGGTGACTGAGTCTTCTCTAAAGCCACCCCCTCCATCTGGAGCTCTCTGATTAATGTTGCATGTTGCTTTTTATGCTAATTTATGTTGTGTTTTACCTCTAAAAATATTTATTATTATCATTATTATTAATCATCATCATCATCCTCCATTATTCATAATTCTAATCATCATCATCATCATCAAGAAAACAAAGTATTGTTTCCCGTGATAACAAAATAATTATGTAGAAAAAACATTTGAAAATGTAAATGAATTGGCCTTAGGGCTTCTTAGTTAACTAAACAATTGTATTGTTTACTTTTAGGCCACAGCGTCTCTCTCTGGAACTCATCCTCTCAGGGGTGCAACTACAGACTGATCTTCCATTAAACATGTCACAGGACAATGCAACAGTACCTGTAGCATTGTCCCCCTCCCCCAAAATATATATTATCTGTGCCTATCTGTGTAATGTGCCTATTTTACAATTTAATAACTGTTTAAATAACTGTACCTTTCACAGGGGCAACGTTTCCACGTTCTCTCATTTTGACAGCTACGGTAGCCTACATCTTTCCAGAAACCACACTGAGACAAGTCTGAATTATTACCTTCGCAAAATATTCCTATTAAGGTAAGAGACAGAGACAGAGAGAGAGAGAGAGAGAGAGGGGGGGAGAGGGAGAGAGAGAGATATTAACAGGCATTATTACATTTAATTAAATAGAATATTCATAGCAGACCAGAACAGACAAAGGGTGAAAAAGAAAGGCTGACTACTTACGAAAGAAAGGCTATTAGCTAGTTTGTCCGGCTAGTTAGCTAAACCTTAGACCTCTTCAAGGTTCACACGGGAAACTGAATTAATTGAACTTCCTGTTTGAGATTCGAGAAAACAACTTAAAAGTTGAGATGGTTGCCTGGCTGTTCCACATCCACTATGAAATAATGCCAATAATCGACATTGTCAATTATAAAATGACAAAATTGATGGTACTGTAATGATACGTTATGCACAAAATACTGTAGCCTACGGTGTTGCTTAGGTTATTATAAGACACATCAAACCCATCTATTGCTGAAATAACGCACAAAATAATAAATGTCAACACTGACATACATAAGGTCGAGTGCTGGTTCTAACTTCTACGGTTGTAGTTTTAGCCTACCGTACTTACTATCCTCTTCTAGAATAAGCTCGAAATTACGTTTCCGAGGATACCTTTATTCTGAAAAATAAATCTAGGCTGTTCTGTTTCCAACTTGACAACTGCTTTGAGGATCAAAAAGAATATTTTTTTAGTAAATCTAGCACAAACAAATGACACGTCTAGCTAGTCAACTTAATAATATACCCCATGGGTGAGCTGTGTTGTTGCTGTGTTTCTATTAATTTAGCCATAAAGGTTGAGTTCCTAAATAAATGCGTTACAGTAGCCTACGTTAACGTGCTAACAACGTTAGCCCAGTCTATCTACAGTACGGTACAGTAGCAAAGAAAGAATGATTTCACAGGGACACTTCCTATCTCAATAAAGCATATCCATACCTTACGTGATTCTAGTTCCAACTCAGTGAATACCGATCCCGTGAAAACCCCATTTGTAGAAGTTACACATTTCGCCAAAAACGAAACGGCTAATCTCAGAACTTCACCAACTATACCGTAACTGAGCGGAGTCACTTTGAGTGGCTCGGGTCTCCGGATTGGATTGCATCAGAGCCCATCAGCATCAACTACATACCAGGACTATACGCGCATCGTCTAATCTTGAAATGTTATTCAGGACTATTACCTTTTTTTTCCGTCTGAAAAATTACACTACAATAAAGGGATTTATTTGCAATCAAACAATAGCCTATATTTTGCACCAGATATTAGGCAGGATACAGCCTATATTTTATTACCATTAGGTCTAATGCTGTCAAGTAAGTTTAGTCTACAATAAGTCGTAGGCTATACCATTCATTCATGTAAGAAATGTTATTTTATTTTATTTACATACATCATACACACATTTGGGAATTACTGTCCTTGTAATACGTATTGCTTATACATGAAGGTAGCCTATATTAATCACAAGCATTTGTGGTTATGTGTATCTGGGGAAAAAAATATGTGCTCTCTGCAAGTACAATGCAGTTATTTCAGACCTTTAAAAGGTAATAAAAGGTAATAAAAGGCTAAAAGCAGCACAAAGACATAACTCAGATATGTCTATTAATTACACAAGACTGGGAGTGCAGATTGGTCCTACCAGAGAACATTTGGAACATTGACTAGGCTTACTGTAAGAACTATTACTAGATGCTTTTCTACATGATGTGGATTTGACCCATAATGTCAGAACATTACTTACTTACTAGGCATGAAACAACCATTCAAAAGAAGTTACACTTGAAGGGGGAAAAAACTTGATATTTTAGCAATAGCCTACTCTGTGTAGAGGAATTATTTATGTTTACAGATTTTGATATCCAATCTGGACTGCATAGTTTCTAGGAATGGTGTACTGTTTCCAGGCACAAAATAAAGTGTGTACACAGACATTGTATAGCAGAGGGAAACATACTTAAATATTCAGATCAACATGCCTGCATATTGTTTGTCAACTTACTTTCAGATACATAGGCTACACTTTCTGTACAAACTACCGTATATAAAGTCCGTAAACATATATAGGTCAATTGAAATGTTCCTATTGGTCAGCAGATACATTGGCACAGGTACATTTCCCACCAATTCAAAAAATATGCATACAGATAAAGAAATGTGTACAATAAATTCCACACATTTCGGGGAAATATATAATTCCCAGGAATGTTATTTTTATACACACATATACAGCAGTGGGAAAAATTTACGGACCACTGCAGCAGTTTCTCAGATTTCTACTACTTATACATTTGTATTTTTTATTTACATGTGATATATTTATTTTTAGAATTGAGTTTATAGAATTATTCTCTTTATGTTATATGTTTTACATGTACAGTATATTTATAATATTACATTTTAAATAATGTGCAGTGGTCTCTTAATTTTATTGCTTGGACACACACACACACACACACACTACTAGTAAAAAGTTAGGACACACCTTCTCATTCAATGTTTTTTCTATGTTTTTATAATTTCCTACATTGTAGATTAATACTGAATACATCAGAACTATGGAGGAACTCACAGACTTATGTAGTAAACAAAAATGGTTAAACAAAGCAGAATATTATTTAGATTCTTTAAAGTAGCCACTTTTTGCTTTAATGACATCTTTTCACACTTCTGGCATTTTCAGTAAACAAAAAAGTGTTAAACAACGCAGAATATGGTATAATTTAGATTCTTCAAAGTAGTCTGTCTGTGATGACAGATTTGCACACTTCTGGCATTTTCTCAATCAGACTCATGAGGTAGTCACCTGGAATGGTTTTAATTATGAGGTGTGCCTTGTCAAGAGTTAATTTGTGGAATGTCTTGCCTTCTTAGTGTGTTTGAAACCAACATTGTGCTGTGCAGAGGTATGCTTGGTACAGAGTGAATAGTCCTATTCGACTACTGTTCTAATCTATAATATGGCAAGAACCACTCAAATAAGTAAAGAGAAAGGACAGTCCATCATTACTTTAAGACATGAAGGCCAATTCAGAACATTTGAAGAACTTTGAATGTGATGAAACTGGCTCTCATGGGGACTGCTCAGGAAAAGAAGACCAAGAGTAAATTAACAGCACCTCAGATTAGGGGAGCTCCTTCGAGACTGTTGAAACATCATTCCAGGTGCCTACACATCACAAGGCTGGTCAAGAGAATCCCAAGAATGTGCAAAGCTGTCATCAATGCAGAAAGTAGCTACTTTTAAGAGTCTAAATTATATACCATATTCGGCTGTTTAACACTTTTTTGTTTATTACACAATCCCATATGTGTTCATTCATAGTTTTGATGCGTTCAGTATTAATCTACAATGTAGAAAATAATTAAAACAAAGACAAAACATTGAAGATGTGTGTCCAAAAGTTTGACTGGTACTGTACATATCGTGTTTCTCATACAGCAGGTTAATTTAAGTATCATATGCAGCATAAGTGCTCATCACTGTCACCAGAAAAACTCGGGTCACAGTGAGTGATACAGTATATTACTCCAGTTTACAATATATGCCACTAGCTCCATCTAGTGGCTAGATTTATTGTTGCAAACGTCAACTCCAGCAGCAGACAAGATTTCAAGTCCACGTGCTAGACTTCAGTTGAGAATAAAAGGCTTTGACGTTTGCTGTCAGGTGTTGGAATGCTCTCAAGCTGAAGGAAATACAATAAGACTTGAACCTACAAATACCATAGTAGGAGAGGAGAGAATTAGACACATAAGACACATACATTCAACTTCTAATGCCACAGCCTTTTAACAGATTTTGATGAATGTACCTGAGACATTACTTCCAAGGACCAGCTATCATTCATAGAAATTGGTTGTGTGCAATTAGCTGAGATTTTGCTGTCTTTCTCTGAGGGCCTAAGCAGAGTAGGGCCAAACACAGTAGCCAGATTGTGGAAAGACATCTTGTTTATACTCTCATTTTCAGCAACCCTATGACAACAGAAAGAAAAAGTTAAGTTAGGCTGAATAAGCCACCAGTTTGCTTTCGGTGCACAACCAGTAACTCACAACTGTATTCATCCAACATACACACAGCTTCATCTCAAACATACTTAGACATACATTATTTTAAGTAAGAAATGTATTTCAAGCTTGAATCCATTAATATTTCATTCTGAAAACATGTGGACCACCAGTAGAGGTTTGTTTGCACACTAAAAGTATGTTTTTGATCAACAATGGAAGACAATTGTGGAATAAATGCTTATCCCATTCCATTCCGTGTAGGATGGATTATTGTTTATGGAATGCCTGCATGATTACGTATTAAAACACTAATTCTATACACATAGCCCATTGTTCTGAGTTGTGTCCAGATTAGTACAAACTCTCCCCTAGGCTCACACTGTCTGATCCAGGGGAGGAGTAGAGACCACCTCTCCCCTGGATCAGACGTGTGTGCTTCTTGGGGCACTGTAACGCTATTGAAGAGTGTAATGTTAACAGGAAGACGCACTTTAATTAACCCTTTAAGACCCACAGCTGCAAACGTACAATGTTATTTGACGAGACATTAGCCCAGTTTACCTCTTCAGGTGGTCGAGCAGGAAGAGGAATGTCACTAGATTGGGTTCCGGGAGGGACAGAAGTAGGTTCAGCATACAGCTTTCTTTGGCCACACTGTCAGACAGCGCTGTGAGGCAAATGGTCAAAGTGTATCACCTATATGTGCTGTACGTCCTACGTATAAAGCATATGAACTGCAAAAGTGTGACTGGACTGACCAATGCCTCCAGCAAAGTTGGGATACAAGTCATCAGTGAAGAGCGGTTCTGGAAGCTCGCGGAAATACAGCTTTAGTGTTCCAGCAATGGCATTTACATCCATATCTCTCATCATCAGAGATACGTCTTTATTGTCTGTTGAGTCACATAATTAAAAGTGATCATAGAGGCCATAGCAATTACAACAGTGAGTTGTTCTGTTATACTGTATTGAAACACATTTTGACAGGAGAGAAAAACACTGTGACCAAAAATTGTTCCCCCCTCCACAGCCACAAGGTTAAAGATGAAGGCAGCGATTCTTAGACAATACCGGTAGACTTTTTTTGTTTTTGGTCAAATTTAGCTAATATCTCCTCACAGTTTGCTAGTCCATTCCGTGAGCATGCTGAAAAATTAATTTGGTGTTTCGGCACAGCCCTGTCTGTATATATGGGAACACAAACAAAAACACACTTTCCCAGCGTTGGCAATGTGTCCAATTTAGGATGGGGATCTTCTGAAGGAGCGCACTATGGCATTGAAGGGAGAAGTGTTTTTGTTTTGATTTGAGTTCAAATATCAGTCTTCAGCATCCCTGACTCCACCTTAGCTTAGTTTTTTCTGGAGGTGAACTCACTTGCATCGAAGGCAGCCTTTAGAGCCTGGATGTCAGTGGCTACACCAGAAACTCTGTAGATCCCAACCTCCTCCATTCCCCTTCTCTCAATCTCTTCCACACACTGTCTCACTATGTAGGGCACCTTGGAGCGCTCCCGTCTGTCACAGACATGTGTGCACACAGTATGATCAGACATCACAGAGCATTGTGTTACCTCTAAATATGATCATACGTGTTGAAGATTACAACTGTCATTTTTATGATCCTAATACATTTTGTTCACTATATCTATTTCATGCATTTTATGATTTGTGTTAAATGTATTTGGTACGGATTTAATAAATACAAATAAATATGAGAACACCACTATGAATAATGTTTATACAAATGTTATTATGTATAGGTTTTAAAATGCATGATTAACAACATTATGGACTACCGGTACTCACTTAGTAACTACATTGATTTTAACGCCAAATACGCCCGACTGTTTCCGTGATGGCATTCTTTTCAGACTGAATTCTCTGCTGGTGAACTTCATCGAAAGCTTCACCTCAATCTGAAAAGATTAAACAACTGTTACCAAAATAATTGCATTCATTGTTCACCTGAGACTCAACCAACTTAAAAAAAAGTAATTATTGTACAGTAAGTAGCTCTACCAACATTCTTTCACACAGTACAACAATATTTGGAGCTAAACTGTTGTTACGTATAACATTCTACTGTCAGAAGTGCTTCTACCACCTCTACCAAAGCCTATTTCCTCATACCACAGGCTTCCTATGAAACCAATACTTACGCCGTTCATGGTGACAACTGTCCTCTGCCAGTCTTTATTTTCTAGTGTCTGAGGATCCAGCTAGAAAGCCAACATGGAACATATACATTTGTTAAGGTGTGGTCAATTCACAACAACTGTCATTTCACCCAGTTATACAACCCATGCATTAACATTTAAGTAGAACATTTAAGAAAGCAAACTTGCTTCACACAACAGACTCCTTCATATATTATTATACGTCCCATATGGCAAGAGAGAGTCATCCTGTACTGATCTCTTTTAATCATCTGGCTAACACCAAGCTGCCAGTCTTTATTTACAGTGATAAGGCCCTTGTAATATGATAATCATGTCCCTGTTCCAACATACAATATTTAGTGTCCAGCATGGTCGATGTTCTCTCACCAGAAAACCAACAGACCAAATATCATTCAGTTAATCCTTTGCCGAAAACAAAACATCACCAATGTCCTTATTGACAGATTAAGAATATTGCATTTTGCAACCCGCAAGAGAGATACTATAAACGAAAAGACAACCATGACATCAAGTTTAAGACAAAATACTGACTTCGAGTTAAAATATAATGTATAGGAAATATTTGGTCACCGAACTCAACTCTTCCAAGACCTGTTTTCCAGTAACAATGCCAAGATACAGTAGATCCATCCGCCTCTATTGTCAATATCTATATGTTTACCTTGGGTCTCAGCACACTGCTGCAAACCCTGTTCCATAGCCGGACCACAGTGCTGGGGGGTTTCTGGGGAGCAGTGTCCATTTCTTCCTCCAGACTACAGCTGTTGCTGGTCTGAGCCAGAGTCTCCCCACTGGGAAATCTCTCATCCATTATGAGCTGTTCAAATCGGTAATATTTTCCCTAGCAGGCTAAAAGCAGTTCAGAGATAACAAACTGTGGCAATTACTTTATCTTCAGGCAAAACAAATCAACAGCTGCTCCATTTTCCAGAAAGGCAACTATTGTAGTATTAATAAAAATACAATCGCTAGGCTCTTCATTGATGCGGTTCATATGAATCCTCCTTGTACAAGTGTCCAGGTCTTGCCTTGGTCTCCTTTCGTTCCAGAAAAATGCAGAAAGAGGACAAAGCTGGGCGAGCTTGCCAACCACACTGCGTCTGCGGTGTTAACTATCCAGATGGATAGTGGATTAACTCCAGACAATACCCTCCTACCCTCATTAGTGACATGTTGTGAGCATACAGTATCTGGTGAGGTGGGGGAACGGGCTCAGGTGATTTAGCCCTTAGACTACCCAGGATCCTTTTGGGGCATGTTTTTCTGGCAGTGTGGAACTTTAACATCAGCATCAGTTCCACGGCTCAGTTCCAATATTTACATAAAAAGAAAATAGCGATAGAAATGTAATACTTGGGAAATGGGTTGGCAAAATACTGGTATAGATTTCTCCAAACCTAAATACACAGTATCTAAGACATTATAACAATGGTTTCTCTTGTGTAATAAGCCAAGTCAGTATGAGAGTGAAATTGACGTTTTCCATTAGCTGTTCTCAGAGCTCAGTCCTAAATGTCTGTCATCAAACCAATAAACAACATACAAAAAAAAGGAAATACTTTTTTTTTTTAAATAAAATCAAAACCCACTAAAATCTCCACAGGTGTAGTGTCGCAGTCTGGGACATAGCTTTGGCTAACTACATCAAGACCAGTCCACCTTTAAAAGGTATTTTGATTGACATGCACATTGACCAACTACGTGCTGTAGGATTCTGCAGCACACAGTGGGCCTGGAACAGAACTCAGTGGGCCTGGAACAGAACTCAGTGGGCCTGGAACAGAACTCAGTGGCATTTTGAAAATGAGATGAACAACAAGGCTCAGCTGACCAATAAATGCTGATTATTTCAAAAGGACATAATCAATAAAAACTGGCTGTTTTCATGTCCTGGAAAAAACTATTATATAGGTAATTCCGCAAAAAAAAAAAATATAGCACTGCACTAACCTCATACTGGAATTACGTACAGTATACAATCTTATGAGTATCGATGCTAACAGCCAATGAGAATCTACTATCCAACACTCTGACAGCAGTGACATGCTTACATTTGGTACTGCATGTATCTGGTGACCAGCACGAGTCACTAATGTGAAGCACAGTAGTGCTACTGAACTGAGGAAGCTGAAACCACCACAGGTGGCGCTGCACACCACCAGACGGTGGGGGTGGGGGGTTAATATCCAACATAATACTGAGACAATGCAGCCAGTGTTTGAGGCTCTTGTGCACACATGGTCCTTTTTGTCTCTCGTGGCGTTTTAAACGCACCTGTCTAACGGGGAAGATCCCTGAAAGTCATGATCAAACAACAAGGCTTTCCCTCTCTGACCCCGTTTGGATCCCTGCCCGGGGTCTCCATTTGGTCCGTGACCCCCACCCCCATCCCAACCATAATCCTGTCTCTGTAACACCCTATCAGTGACACACCAGTGAACTCAGACTATTTCCAAAGTACACCGGCTCCAACACAACAGGATTATGCACAAAAAGGCACTATTGCACACAGGTGGCACTCACAATCAATACAGAGAAAAGCAGTTCAATGACAGGGACTACAATCACTACGTTACTATGTGAACCATACATAGTCACACACATTTCAAACAGCATACAGTAGGTAGCCATTTGTTTGCTTCATTGCCAGATGACGAGTAAGGTTTGACAAAATCATTATACTGTAGCGTTCAAACCAAAGAGATTATATGCAAATTACTTTCATTGATTGTGTTATGGTGATTTTTATTTTCCTTTTTTGTATTTGGCACTCAGCTAGAAGCCTGAACACAAAAACCAGAACACAGTCGTAGGTACGTGTTCGTCACATTGGGCCTAGTGTGGCTTTGTCTCCACTGACATGACATGTCCGACTGAGTGCACCTTTGACCACGCCCATACCGTTATCTGCCCCTTGGTCACGATCCTGTCTGTGTTCTCTCCTTCCTCTTTGCTCTGTTTGCTTTTGTTGCAACACTTCTCATAGCACAGCAGCCTCAGAGTCTGAGAGCCCTCCAGCTCAATCTCAAACTCCTGCATGGAAAAACAACAAGGAGCACATTTGTAAACAGCAGACACAACACCTCTATGCATTTGTACTTTAAGATGATTCATCCATCCATTCATTTACACATGCTGCCTACTGCCAGTACAAAAACAGTCTTTGTCTGTAGGCTACTAAACATCTGCCTGTGTGCAGATTAACGTTTGAAGGCATTACCCTTCACTGCTACGTCTCCAGGTAGGTCTGGCCACTCACCTCATTCCAGCTGGGCTCTGTGGAGTCTCGGTACACCCGCGTCTTGGCCTTGTTCACAAAGTAGCCAAAAGAGTCGACCTCCAGGGTGCAATACAGGTCTGGTGGAAAGAGGTGTTGAGTAGGCCGCTGTTAGTGTGGTCTAAGTGGTAGTGTTTCATTCAAATGATCATTCAGACAAAATGGTGGTGAATGATTTGCTACATGTAGTTTCTTTCAGATGGATTTCATGGTCATTGCAAGTAAAGTATTAATTTGGTTTGAAAATACAAACAAAACATGAATTAATTGTTTTTTTGTCTACACATTTAGACCCCTGTGCTTAGAGCCCTGTGGGACATTCAAGTTCATATGTTTCATAGTTCTATCTAGTGTCCCATCTACTCTATGATGATGGGACATAGAGGGTCTCAGGTCTCTTACAGACTAATTCAAGTGAAATACTGTACGGACACAGTATGAGTATGAGAGTATTGTAGAGCACACACTGGTTGTGTCATAGAGGTCAAGCATAAGCATAATGAGTAAAGCATAAGATGGCAACGATGTGACGTCCCAAAGACACATTTGTTGAGCTTGGTACACAATGTTCCTACCGGCTAATCCCACTTGCTCCTGTGGCAGCTGTGCTCCCAGCTGACACACACACACACACACACGCACACACACACACACACACACACGCACACGCACACTCGCAAGATGGGATTGCATTCTAACAGAGCAATGGACAACAGCGTAACTGCGCCCTAACCCACCTGCATTTATCAATGACAATATTTTAAACTTGGATAAATACTTACTCGAGCTTTGTGTGAGCCCTGACGCAGTGTGGACAATGACATTCAGTAAGCCATATAGACCCGAAGATTCATCATCTGTGAAATGTAAATGCAACATTTTATGTAAGGTTACAGAAACATGAGTGGAAATTGTTTAAGGTGTGTTGGGGTATGGTTGTGTGATGCTGGAGCTAGAGGGGAATGTCCAACTGAGGTATTACTATACTTTACCGTCACTATTATTTTATATTTTAAGCTTACCTTCCTTATTCATAGTCATTGGAATAGTGTGGACCGTCTGTAGTTTCACACATGAGTTAGTAAGCATTTGCAGTTCCAAAGAGGTCAGAGAGAAGCTTTTGAAACCTATGGAACCAAAACAAAGTTCACTGTATTTTAGTGAATTAAAATATTGCAATTTAATATTACAATTATTATTTATAACAATAACAATAATAATAATAATAATAATAATAATAATAATAATAATAATAATAATAATAAAATAAAATAAAAATAATAATACAATAATAATAATAATAAAAGAAAATAATTAAAAAAATGTAATAATACTGGTACAAAGTGACAGAAATTACTCACACTTCTTCTGCTGCTCACGAATAAGCTCCCTCCATTCTGCACGTTCGTAGTCAGAGGAGATCAAAAATGTGAAACCCTGAAAGAAATTAAGTTATTTTACTGGCTTAACTGTATTTAAAGCAGTGCTATCCTATATTAACAGTAGAGGGCAGCAGATGTCTCCATGCTTTTACTAGGGCAGTGGTTTTCAACTTTGACTGAAATGAAACAAGTTAGCTAATCATTTCTAGCCAAAGCTTCAACCTTACATTCATCAGAATAGCTTGGCTCAAGCTGCCGTAACTGCAAATAAAGGCAGCAATTAGAGACATCAACATGCAGATAAATGGGGCAATAAAGCAGGGTACCATGAAAAGCCTGATGGGAAACATTTATTTACGGTGTGTCCCGTTGTGGGCAAAGGGGCTTTTGTCTCACCTTGCCGTTTCTGTTGGCCACTCTGAACGCCATATTGGGGGACATGAGCAGCAGCAGAGACTCCTGTTCAGACAGCTTCTTCCGTAGCCGCTCGATCACCTTGGCGCCTTTGGTAGTTCTCTTTACGCACAGAAACAGATAATATCACATGGGTTACTGTCAAAACCACAATGTGACTTATATGACTCCCCACAGTCCTCACATACGCTTTATAAAAATGTTATTCATCATTCAGACAGGAATAGGATCAGCGTTTCTATCCACTGTTCCACTTTTTGTCAAAACACTACTGTGAACGATGGGTTAATTCATGTCTACTGGAGGACTTATGCTATTAAAGTAAGCTGAGTAGAAGCAAAACTTAGCAAAACTTCAGCAGTGATTTAAATTGTATGGTCTCACTTGTCTAAAAGTACTGCAGCACTGTAATGTAATAACGTTTGCTTTACTAATCACCTGTACACTATACACAGCTAAATCTGTATATAGTAGATGCATCTGTACACTATACAGAGCTAAATCAGTATATAGTAGATGCATCTGTACACTATACAGAGCTAAATCAGTATATAGTGAATGCATCTGTAGACTATACAGAGCTAAATCAGTATATAGTAGATGCATCTGTACACTATACAGAGCTAAATCAGTATATGGTGAATGCATCTGTAGACTATACAGAGCTAAATCAGTATATAGTGAATGCATCTGTACACTATACAGAGCTAAATCAGTATATAGTAGATGCATCTGTAGACTATACAGAGCTAAATCAGTATATAGTGAATGCATCTGTAGACTATACAGAGCTAAATCAGTATATAGTAGATGCATCTGTACACTATACAGAGCTAAATCAGTATATGGTGAATGCATCTGTAGACTATACAGAGCTAAATCAGTATATAGTGAATGCATCTGTACACTATACAGAGCTAAATCAGTATATAGTAGATGCATCTGTAGACTATACAGAGCTAAATCAGTATATAGTGAATGCATCTGTAGACTATACAGAGCTAAATCAGTATATAGTGAATGCATCTGTACACTAAACACAGCTAAATCAACAATGCTGAATGGACTGGCCAGCTATACCTTCTCTCTCTGGATGTTGTTCTTGATCTGGGATATTTTGATCTTCATGGCATCTATCTCCTCATCCTGGACAAGAGGAATGGGTGTGGACTCACAGTCCTCTAAAGTCTGGAAGGTCAGATCAGCCAGTGGGATGTACCACTTACAGTCATACTGCTGTCCTTTCCTATTGACAGACAAGAGGGGGACACTGGTTAAAAATGTTGTTAAAAATATATTTTTTACATTATAAGTTGACACTTACTACTACTGTAGTTTTCCTGATAGTATACTGATTCATGTTTTCACTGCAACCCACATATATTTGTGTTTCCAATTTGACAATATATGTTAGTGTTGTGAACTTGACATATATCCAACTAACATTTGATGTATTTTCTTTAGTATCAGAACATAAATTAGCATCTCCCCAAATGTTTTAAATGTTGGTTGGCAAAGTCAGACATTGTTTGTTTTTGCACATTAAATAATTACAATCTTACGGACTATATTGTTACAATCAAATGTGGACATTCCATTTGGCATGAACTACTCTAGACTTAAACTCATATACTCAATTAGATTTTATTAATTAGTAAATTCATTAATAGTGTCTTTATTTCAGGGTATACTCTTAAGAATATGCAGACAGTCTTATGTAGGGCTCTGCTTGTGTGTGAGCTCTTCTCTGGTGGGCATCAGTCGTTGAGCCTCACCCTGCAGCCTGCTTCTTCAGCTTGGTGCAGAGCAGCAAGTCAGTGAAGAGGAAGACATGGCGGAGCTTCCTGGAGCCCTCGATCAGCTCCACCATGAAGCGGTCCCTTAGTAGTTGGCGGTTCTACCAAAAACAAACATTACATTCAGTACTCATGTCTTAATTGTTTGCTATTCCAATTCATACTTAATGCTAAAAGTGTCTGCTAAAATCACTTACTGTAATTGTAATAGTATTGCTTACAACCAGATACTGTTTATGTTTTAACTATATTTAATTTAACTTATTTAAATTGTGAATTAAATTGTGGATTCCTGTCAACAGGTATTTTGTAATAGTTAAGCAGTTAATTGTAAATGTAGTTAGTTCATATTAAAAGAAAGAGGCAATATGTTTCTGAACAATATATTGCATTCAGGTGCACTCTGATGAAAAGCAGCAACAGATCACATTAAAGTATCCAATATATAAATAATGTTCTGTAAATAATCTCGTAGGAATACATTTAATTATTTTGCTGACATTTTCAACAATGCAGTTTTAATAATTATGACACCTGCTGAGAAACTATCAATGATAGTTGCGTTCCTCATTTACAAACAATGACATCATTCCATAAACAATCCTTGTGATCAAAACTAAAGAGTACATTTCCCTTAGGCTACCGATTTGGTAAAAGCTCTACAGTCTACAGATAATGATCTATTCAGTGAGTCAAGTTCAGAACTGTCCCTGAAACTCAGAATTAGATGCCATCTGGATCTGTACATTTAGCAGGTCAGGTCAATGACTTGTGTTTTACAGCAACAGACTGTAATTCCTCATCTTCCTCTAATCTCTGTCACCTCGTCCAAACTGGAGCAAGAACAGGAAGTGATGACATGTGTTCTTCCTGCAACAGCATGTTTTTTTTTTTAACCCTGATATGTTTTTAATGGTGCTGAAGCTGTTTACATTGATACAGCCCATGTCAAACTGTGCCACCTCATTCCAACTCAAATTCAACATAAACAAGGAAATCGCTGTGTACTGTGCCATTTCCCCATGGGCAAACATGTCAAGTTTTCCCATGCTCTAGCCGTGAAGTTCATTTCATAAAGTTGTATGTAAACCACTATGTAGGGATGCTTGACACTGTGTGATGAATTTATGCATGGCGTGTATTTGGTACTCACTTACAAACCAGTAAATTAACAAAATGGTTAAATTTTCCAATGTAAAGCACATATACCTACTCAAAGTCTATATCCATTTATCTTATACTTGGATAAGCACTCAATATTTCACGTCATGTCTCATCACACCAGCGTATGGTTTGTTTCATTCATTATAGGCAACAACAGAACATCCTGAAAAGAAAAGCTATACAAAGATGTGGGTTTCTTTCGATGCAAGACAATTACAAGCAGACAAATACTCAACAATGGGTCTCAATTGACACAGCCAATCCCAAACTGGCATTGTTCAAGTTAATTTCCATGTGTGACAACTGTGATCCGCCTACATTGTCACCCGACCTCCCAAACAATATGTAGTTAGATGTTCCAAACAGATGTTCTTTGTATATTTCAGTCTTGTGGGAAGGCAAATTGCTAGAGAAAAGGTGAGGAAGTTCCAATTCGGTCTGAATCACCATCCGGGGGAGTAGAATATAGGAAATAAAGAACTGCGAAATAAACGCAATAAATGTTTGCAGTATTTGATAAGAGGAGGCACAGGTCATTTCTGGGAAGCCGAAGCATGGGTGAGATTTAGAGTGGGAAGGATGGGCGGGGGACGGGTCAGAAGAGGAAGGCAACAGGCTTTTCTGGTGTGTGATGAGGAGAGCGGCCCCCTTTAGCTGTGCTCTCCGGGCGGGCAGATTGCGTCACAAGCATCCTCAACTCTCCGCTTCCTCCACGAATCAAAGTAGACATGCTACGATGAGTCAGCCCAATGCTGAATCACAGCGGTTTCATTGCAGCTCCCAGACAACCCCTATGCTCCAGGGCTTTACTGCCACAACTGTGAGGCTACTGGGGATTACGGCACTGGTGCAGAATTAACCCCTTAAAGCCAAACATACAGTATATACGGTATATATCTTACTAATATAATGTCCCTTCAACAGAGTGAATGTAAAGAGTTATTATTCTTTAATACACGTGTTAAAGCACACCGTAAATCTCACATTGCTGCATCTGCACACAGTTTATAACCTGGGAAGGAGAGACAACCATATTTAGAAACCAAAGTTTAGTTCTTAAGAAATCCTACTTGTTTAGCCAGCTGCAAGGTTGCAGGCAAGCATGAAACCATGTGGAAAAGGCATGCAGGAACAGGCCAGGAAGTACGCATGCCTGGCACTGCCAGAACTTGATGACTGCGCTGTTGTAAAAAGCTGTGTCTGTCCTTGGCAGAGGAAGAAAGAGGTCTACAGATGGAACCAGCTCTACCCCACCCTACTGTATGTGTGTGTGTGTGTGTGTGTGTGTGTGTGTGTGTGCGTGTGTGTGTGTGTGTGTGTGTGTCCATTGTGCTCAGGGTCACAAGGGCTGGAGTCTAGAGTCTGGAGGAGTGTGACAATCTGGGCCACTAGTCCATCACAGAATGACTACGGGCCTCACAGGACACTTTTCTCCCATGAGCCTAGCAGGCATGTTGTTTGAGGTGAAACATGGGACTACGTGAAAACTACCTTTGTGTCTGAGGCAGTGGTAATGCAGAGGTCAATCCACTCAGATTCTGACTCAACACTTTAATCAACGTTGAGACAAGGGGTTCTAGTAACTTGATCATTTCATTTTGATTATAATGTATGTTAATGTTTACGTTTATGTATGTTAAGTTTTATTATTTAATTTAATAAAGTAGAAACTGATGTTTCAAGGGTGTCGGAAAAATACAGTAAAACCAAAGCCTGTTAAAGACATCCTCATTTGCTCCAAATTACAGTCTGTCTGGGAACTGGCAACTGAAACCTGCTTGTCAGCCTGTCAGTGCTAAAAGCTGTCAATCAAATCATGAGCAGGTGATTCACCTTTAATTAATCAACACTAAAACTAATCAGAACAAGACCCAATGGTTGGCCGAAAGAAGGTCAGCATGAGTTTAATTTTAACCCAAGAGGAAACCTCCGGTGCTGAGAAATGAATCCAGCACAAAACTGCACAAAACTGCTGCTTGCAAATGGGAGACAATCCCCACTGACTTTCATGTTAAAATGTCCATCTTTACAGCAAAAATAAACATGTTTACAGCTTGCTTGAAGAAATGGTTTTGATCTCTATAGCTTGTCTCCCCATTCATGACAACTGTACGGAGGGTGAATGTTTCTATAACTCATTAGTTATAAATATATGAAGCCGTACATTTATCCCATCATAATGGATAGCGGGGCGTTACAAGCGGAGTGAGGTCAAGCAAAGATGGCGGCACCAGTGCCAACCAGAGCCAGCACAGCTCGAGCTTCAAACCCGTTCTTGAGATGGGTTACATGGCGCAGTGTTTGTCCATATACTGTATATACACAGCCTTTGGTTGAACCAGGCTAGGAGCTGGGCTAGCAAATAAAAATCCACCACACTGACCTCTCCCTTCTTCACTGTCATGGACTGCCTGCGCGGAGTGATCTCTTCGTTGATGCTGGACAGGAAGTTCTGGGAGATGCGCAGGGCATCCTGTAACAGGGGGTGGTCCGGGTGGGTGGGCGGCGTGTGCTTCAGGAGGTCCTACAGTAGAGCGAGAAGGAGGGAATCAAACTGATTTTAAACAGAATGTTTTTCCCTCCTTCAGGGGCTTCAGTGAATTACTGGAATACACATCAGCAGGCAAACACACCGCATGTGCTTCAACTGATAAAGGAGGTTGACTTACGTGCAGAACCAGGGTGCTGCGCGTCACTCTGTCCACGGGTTTATACAAGAGGGCTACGAAGGAATAAGGGTGATAGGGTTAAGAAATGACGAGCCCAGTCACAACACTCAGCTCAAGAGAAATAATCTGTAAATTCTAGGTTATTCTGGTGAGTAGGTGGAAAGTGACCATTTAGAATCCACATGGGCCGATAGGGGCACTATTATTTAGTTCTGCCTATCTATCTGAGCATGTACTGCACAACAACTGTCATTGTGCTCAGTTAACTCTGCAAGGAAAGTTGAAAGACATTCAAAATCCTAAGATGTTAAAACTATACATCGCGAATCTAATGGGAATCATGATAAATAAGTATTATCTTATCTCAATTAGCAGCAAGGGAGCAAACAATACATTTCTTCATGTGAGAAAGTTCCAGATGGTTGCTCTGGAGTTGGTTTACGCAGCACTTACATTCCAGTGAGTTCTTAGCAGCTTGGTCCTTGCAGTCCTTTGTGCTTCTGACCTTGAGATTCTACATGGCACAGCAGAGCAAACATAAAGCGCTATTCAAGACACAAACAGCTAAGCATTACATCACACACTACTGTATCACCAAGGAGCACCATCAGGGCATTCACTCCCACTGTCAAAGACAGCTCAGCTGCAGCCGCCCTGTAATACGCAGTGAAAACTGCCCTGTCGTCGCCTGCGAGGGAGACTGTGTACCATCAAACACCAGGCGGACACACTCCCGTCTCACGCTGCGTGTGGCACGATTGCATACCTCGGATATTTCAGCGAACTGGACGTCGGCCTGGCAACACTTGTCAGTAGTTTCCACGGCAATCTTGTAGTTATCCACAAAAGCCCGGTACACTCCCAGTTGGCTGGCCTGCAGAGAGAGAAGGAGACAGAGATTAGATTGACTGTATTTTACTGGATCTAATGTTACTGGGCACAGTGCTAATGTATGACTTGCAGCAATAATGTAACATAATAGGATAGGGGCAGGCAGGAATGGCTCATATTCATCACTTTTTGACGTGTGTGTGTGTGTGTGTGTGTGTGCGTGTGTGTGTGCGTAGATGAAAGCGTGGCACGTGCCTGCCTATGATTACATCCTTGTGTGTGTTGGTTTGCATCGGTGTGTTTGCGGCCACAGATGTATTTGTGGGGGTTTTCATCTCATTCGACCTCCTATAGAGGTTCAGGTCTCCTTTACTGCTTGTCATGTGGTAACGCTGGGCTTTTATCTGAGCGGGAGATGACTCCAGGCAGTCGCTCACATGCGCTCTCAAACAACCACCACATTAGTAGCCCTCAGAATCTCCACATTAACCATCATTAACGATCAAAAGGCTGGGATTAAAAGTGTTGTAATGTTTCTAAAACTGACTTGGCTAATATTGGGTTGTGATGCTAGCAGCACTTTATCAGTACTAAAGAGAGCTTTAATTATCTTTCTGTAAAAGTGACTGTGTATTAATAATCTGTGTACCTTGACATACATGAATCAATATTGTGTGAAGACTACAATATGTACTGTTTTATTATTATTTTGTTTTCAGGCTATAACCTGCACTATTGCGGTAGTTGTGTACACATTTGTATGTTCCCGTGATTGGTTTTGTATGTGCATTAAATGCCATGTATTCTCCTTAATGTGTGTGTCCATTAAGAAAGCCACATCACAGGGATCCTTAACCTCTGACCCTCGTGAGCTCACCAGCTTCTGGAAGAGGTCGCCCACACACTGCAGGTGGCTCCAGTCCTGGACTCTGGGCAGCAATGCATCATAGAAGTCCTTGTGGATATCGTACAACTCTGGAACCTTGAAGAAGATGGTCTCTATCTCCTGTAGTGTGAGCATGGGCTGAGACGTGGTCGCTGCTGCCCGCAGGGGCTTCATAGGCTGAGGAGGTGGACACGGTAAGTCAGTGAGCTTCATGGATGTGTCCTTTACATGTCAAAACAGCACTGAATGGTGTGAATACATGTATAAACAGCACTCAATGCAGGTGAATGCGTGTATAAACAGCACTCAATGCAGGTGAATGCATGTATAAACAGCACTCAATGCGTGTGAATGCGTGTATAAACAGCACTCAATGCATGTGAATACATGTCAAAACAACACTCAATGCGTGTAAATGCTTGTCAAAACAGCACTCAATGCATTCATGCGTGTCAAAACATTACACACCAGCATTACAGGGAGCTAAATAATACAACCAGGTACATTTAAAATTAAAATATGCTCCTAATATCTCTTAAACATTTAAAGAAAATCTGCTGGTGGCCACTTTTGAATCGTAGCTGCTGGTGTGTGCAAGCCAATGAATGCCTGTTGTGACTCATGTGTTCACACGGCACACTCACGATTAACAGGGCCTCCAGGTGGCTGAGGTAGATGTCTTCGCTGGCCAGGATTCCTGACAGAACCCACTTCCTCATCTCCAGGCCCTTCTCTTGGTCCAGCTCCACCTGGGAACCACATGGTTCATGTATGTGAGAGACAGAAGGAGCATGTCACACACCTGAAGAGAGGATATGTCCTAACATCCCTGCTAAAACATCCAGTATTGCTGGTCACCAGCAAGGTATTGCTTGCATGGTGGAACCAGCATGGAATGCTGGTTTGCTGGTACCCCGGCATCCCATGCTGTTTTTTGGTGTACAGCATCCCATGCTGGTTGCTGGTGTGGTATACCAGCTAGACCAGCACTACCCCAGCACTAACCAGTATGAACCAGCCTGGACCAGCATGTAATTCATACTGGTTTATGCTGGATTCCCTAGCAGGGATAATAACGGTTTTGATCCATGTAAGCTTGGGCCAAAGGGCTGTAACAAATACAGCGGCCCAATACCAAGTTATTTGTTTTCATCACCGAAAACTAATGAAATAAAAATCTTTGTTTGCGCATCATATCTTTCATTTTCTCAAAATGAATGGAAATCATTTCAAATATAGACACAACGGACACTTGTATCCAAACACACTTTTCAGGAAAGGCACCGTTTTCCACTTAGGTACTGTACAACATGACTGCCTGGCATTTACAATAGCGCAAAATAGTACAAAGGATTTTATGGCCACTGGAGGCAAAACATCTGCACAGGAATGTATATTGCATAGTTGTATTTAAGTGAATATACAGCCATGAATATGCCTCCTTAATCATTAACAACCACTGCTCCAAATCAAAACATGCAAGCTAAATGAGCTAGTATGACAAGATCACACCAAGGCAAGGTCGGCAGGTTGAGATGGAGACCCTTAAATGTAAATGTTAATAAACATTAAACTGAATCGACCAATGAGAGCACAGCTAATGCTAGTGGGGGTAAGGACATTTCACTAAGCCACATGTAAGAGACAAAGGACATGTCACAACCGTGTGCTGCTCAGGCACAGCAAGCTGTACATTACCGACAGAGTGGACTCCGGGGAGCCGGAGGACAGCGTGTCCCGGCTGGCTCGACTCTTGGAGCGGAGGCACGGCGATGAGGAAGGAGATCCAGGGAAGGCCAGAGGGTCATGGTGTGGCCGGTGCTCCTCCAACTGCTCCTCTGTGTAATAGCCATAGGACGGAGCCTCTGTGTGGTCAAAACAATGAGATCACATAGAGTAGCAGCACAGGAAAAGGTACGGTAGCTATCCACGTCCTGCCACGTATGGTTTATTATGAAGGTCAATGAATGTTTGGTGTATGATCTGAAGCCAGGGAGTTGGAGCTACAAAGAATATGAATGAAAACTCCTGCAAAGGGAAAATTACTTGTGAAAACCAGTAAAATGGTAGCATTCTTACTGAACATTGTAGTATTCCCAGACCAATTGAGTTTAGTAAGGATTTATTTTGGGTTTAATTATTAAACTAAAACAAATCATTAGTAACCTCAATGCAAAAACAAACATGTGTGAGTCCAATCAGTCCAGGTTATAATATGCCAGTGTTATCACTAGATACAGGGTGAAAGCCTTCAGATATCAGCTTTAGGTTCCAATGTAATAGCAGAGATGTCAAAACAAATGGAAAGGCGTGTAAAACAATTGATACCGCAGACCGAAGTGCTTTCAGACCAAAGTGCTGGGGGACAACCTTGCTGTGTGTCCCCCAGTAGCCACACAGCAGCAGCATCATCACAATAAGCCTGAGGGAAGCCTAAACTGAACTGTCAGGTCTCTTTATCACAAGTAGTGCTACCTTGTAAGACTTGGTGTCATAATTCTATTTACTATAGTGCTAATAGAGTGTGATGCATATTATTTAGCATCGGAAATCATTTAATCAAGTAGAGGAACTGCTTTTAGCAATAGTCTAGAATCCGGGACACACGACTGGATAAAGCATCCATTCATACTCACACACCGGTGTCTGTGTCATGGGACCAACACCACTCCACTGATTCTGCCCATGTCATTTAACAACAGCTTAGTATCCTGTAATTATGTCAGCCAACGGGACTCACTATCATTATACATTATTATTACAGCGTTTGTTTATCATCGCACAGCATGTGAGAGAGCGGATAGCAAGCTCAAGCGAGCAGTATTGTTGCTACTGTGGAGCCTGGTATGTTGAGACAAAACTGGTTTACCTCTGGAGGAAAACAGGAAAAATAGGATTCCGGAAACCAGGAAAGATAAAAACTGAATCTCCCTGGAGAGCTTTGTCTGACAGTAGGAGCAGATAGGCTGACATCCATAGAGGCCATGACAAAAGAAATAGAGCACAGAGAGTGAGATTAAGAGAGAGCTGTATTGACCTGCTGAAGGAAACAGGTTGTGGCAGGCCAGGCAACCTCACAGCACAAGGGAAGTGTGTGTGAAAGGCCACTCTGTGTTCCTGTGAGATTATACATCAGCAGTGGCACTAGATTTAAAAACCACATCCTCTGTGACCCATACCTTGGACTCACCTACGGCGGATCCATAAACCATCTTCCTCCACTACAAAAAAATACAAATAAAATAAATACAAATAGAAAACAGAGAGCCAACACTAATATACTATATATACACTAATACAACACTATTGTTTCTATTTCAAATCTACACAGGGATTTGCGAGAAATTATTGTTAAGGTGTTTTTTACGGGAGGTCTGCTATTTCCCAAGGTCATAGCTCTTTAAATGCAGGGAGTACATGCCACCACGGCTTTGTTGGTAAGCGGTGCTGCTGTATATTACAATGGGCCCTCAGTGAGGGCTCTTGCTCAACCAAGTCCTGAGGAAGTGTCGGGGCAGGTCTGTCCGGAACATTCACCAATTCATCAACATCAGAGCGGAAAAAGGCTTTCTGCACAAGGTCATCTTATAACAAACATCCCGCTGCTAAAACACATTCATTCCCACACAGTTGCCTGTAGTCACGGCTATCATTGGTCAAATCCATATTGAATTATATTTTGGAACATATTGATATCAGAGGACCCTTTTGCAATAAATTATCATTTTATAGCAGTGTAAAGACAGAATAAAGTTCCAACAATTCATTATTATACATATTTAATTTGACCAATTTCAAAAGAATTGTACTCAACACAATTGATATTTAGCCTACCTACAATAGTATTTTAACAATTACTAATGTAAACAACCATATACAGCTTCAGAACGTATAAACCTACAGTACATTTAATTCTGACACCACAAAGCACCTTCTTTTCACCTTGTAATTAATCATCTGGGAATATTTAGCTGTGTGGGTATAACTAACAGAAGATTAAAATGGTTTCAACTGTTCCATGTGCTGTAATAGAAAGGCACTAATGACATTATATAACATCACTACATCCAACAGCTGTGACAGACAGCTGTATCATGCTGGATTTACTGGAATGCTTCATTTGACTGCGTTTTGATGAATTCTGGCCTTATGGATCTCAGATAGAGAGGATTTAAAATAGACAGGCTGTTCTGTGATCATTCTGGAGCATAAAATGCATAAATTGTTATACAGTATGGACGGGATTTCCTTCCAAGTCGCTTTAGCCACTAACGTTTAAAAATAGCATACAGGGTATAAGTATACGAGGACGTGGATAACTCCAGGTTTTCCAGTGTCTATATTGAGAATCGTCAATCACTGTGAAACACTGTTCCTTCCTGCCTCAAACAACAGGACATTAACACAGGAGCTTAATACGGGCACACGTGGGTTTTTCTATTGATGACGAAGCAAAATCAAACACGTCGCTCTGTAATCCTAATCCATGGAGATGAACAGAAGGACAGGGATTTACAGATGTATAGCCAAGATGTTCTCTAAACAGATGCACGGTCAAAATGCTGGCTGTGCCTTCTCTTCACAGCTCCCATGGGAGAGATATACAAAACACTGCAGAATACAGTAGTATACTACTTAGTGCTGTGGAAAAAGAACAAACACATTATGGCAAAGTAATCATTATCGCGATCGATTGGTACAAAGTCTGCAGTGGTTGGTTACATTTCCATTCCCCACCCCCGAGCCCAACAGTGGCCATTGCCTTCAGCTCACAGCCACGTGCAACTCAAATAGGTTAGAAATACAAAACTAAAAGTATCTAATAAACGTGTTTTGTATCATTCATCTCCCTTAGGAGACTGCCCCTGGCCTCTAACACGTATCAGGAGAGAAGACATCTTGAGCTATCTATGGTGATTCTGTCTCCACATCAGGATCCAGGCCTTGTCTAAGATGATATATTTATACATGAAGATGGCATCTTCACTTCACGTGAGGGATGAATCAAGCTTCACTAAGGCTCATATGGTGCCATTAGCTACAAGACATTAAAGTAATAAAGGGAAGAATGAAAATAACTGAAGGAGGAAGTGATTCAGACAGCGATCAGAATGAGGGCCTGAGCAGATCGAGCTTGACCCAGCTGGACCGATTAACCTTTGATTAAATGTAGGCTACTTTAAACTGAAATGGATTAACATGTACTTGAATCAATTGCATCCACTCTACACTGGGGAAAATATAAACAGCCATGTCCAAATATAAGCACAAAATGTGTTGATCAATAGACAAATGGGCTGCTATTGAATTTTCAGTATCCATAATTTATCACGTCTGCGTTGAAATGGTAGAATGAAGGAGAGCCTATATGTCGCCATCACACTCTAGCGGTGTAGAGCTTTAAGAGAAGTTACACCTTCATAACCAACGTGAGATGCTGTGAAAAGGCTGCCTCCATTTTACGGCTCCAGTAAATGGATTCTTCCTCTCACCGGGCCGTCACTGGGGAGACGGCAGTCACTGGGAGAGAGAGAGAGAAAGAACGAAGGGAGTGCTTGCCAGCAAAATGCCTTTCAGACTTTCAGACACCAGACATTGAGGCTCTGGCCAGCAGCCTCTATATAGCTAACCTTCGCTTTATAAGAAGCTAATTGAAAGATGCAGATAGATGCATCTCCTGTCCACATCATAGGGGCTCTGTGGTGACTTTGAGCTCTGGAGAACTGTAACCCCTTATCGTGATTACACTGCTAACACATCTACAGTGCTGTTTTATGATTGCATGTTCTAATTAGGATGGCTCCCCATAACACTAAGGTTGGGCAGAAACATGATCCAGTCAGGACCACTATTATAGTCAAAGAGAATATAATTCACATTTGCAGTTATTTGTATTTGGCGGTATCAGCTCCGTTCTGAGCTCCCTGCCCTTCCATGCACATACATGGTACAGGGTACCGTACACAGAGCAAGCATCAATGACACAAGACCTATTTTGTTTATACAGGTTGTATCAGTTTTATTGTTACTTAGTCGCACCTACCGGTAGTCGCCAGAACAAATTCCTTATGTGTAAAAACTACTTGATTTTTCAGACACAGCATCATCATAGGCTAAGGCCGTTAAAATAAGGTGCCCTGAACGAGTTTGGCCAAATGCTTGATCAGCTGAGCAGTCTGATCACTGAGATCAGCAATGAGCTGATTCCGATCAGCTGACGGCTGAGATTATGCATGGCCGGGCTTGACTCCGTGGCCTGCCTGAGCTAATGCTATATTCCTCAACCAACAGTGGCAACAGCCAACATTGAGAACCAGGCACGATTGTTTTGGTAAACCGTTACAGCCAGACTCTGAAGTGTCTGCTATGTGGGAGGCACTTTATACCACAGGGCCGGCAGAAAAGGTGGGGTACACCATCTGTAGTAGGGAAGCCTACACTCTACTGTGTCAGTCAGTGGTGTGGGGCAGAACTACAGGCCACACAGAACACCTACTAATCAGTGTGTTTAAATAGCTCTGGGTGGCCACAGCTATGGTGCCTTACTCCAGAGAGAGAATCAAAGCACAATAATTGCTTCAGTCTGTGACCTTAATAAAAAAACATATAGAGATAAATGAGCATATGTACAGTATGTTCCATAGAAATACATTTTTAGAGCGAAAGATCTATAATACGATTTAGACTAACGATATTAACCCAATTTATATCTTAATACCTGCATCTCAACTGTACATGTATTGGCAAAATGACAACTTGTGAGGAGTTGTAAGTGTGTAATACACACCATTTAAATAACGTGACCACACATGCAGTGTTTCATTAAACGTGTGATAAATGTACAATGTAAATTGCCAAGTGCCAATTTTTCACATTTGAAGTTAACATTTAATATTAACAACATTGAATATTATATATCCTATATCTGTAGCTGTAATGTTTATAGTAAGGTTGATTGTTTCTTCACTAGGGACTGCAGATGGAAACTAGCCTTTTGTTCCCTTTTTCAAATAAACAGAGAAAAAAAAAAAAAGCCAGTAAAATAAATAATAATTATTATTATAATAACAATTAAAAAAAAAAATATATATATATATATATATATTTTTTTTTTTACTTGCTTTCTGTTGATACATTGGCTATACCATGATCTACCAAGAAGTGTCCAGCAACACAGTGTTGTGTTTTATATACAAAGTTAAAATTGTGAAGTTTGGAATGGTATGATATATTAATAGCAGTTAATATATGCAGTTAAGTCATGTGTAAAATGTAGCCTAATGACAACATGCTGAATATTGCTTTTTATACCCCCTATATGCTCCTATACACCACATTCATATAGGAGTTACTCCATGCCGCTTGAACATTGTTCTTTTGAAACCAAGGATCTCACGGCAAAATGCTAACTCCACCACCCTGCACAAAATTATAATTTTAAAAGAAAATCATGAAATTATGCAATGAGACATATAGACATGACCTTATAGACCTATGTGTTTCTGCATCTGACCGCATACGCTACACATGACCCCTTCAGACAAGTTGCCCTGGCGACTGGTAACTGATATAACAAGATTGAACGGTCAAGCTGAGATGAACTCACTCATACAACAGCACTTAACATTTCAATATCCCCCACCACACACACACACGCACGCACGCACACACACACACACACCCCTGGACTGCAGCAGCTGAAACATTCCATAAACACTTGGTCTGCCAGCCCAGCAGCACAGAGTCCCCTTTGAGTGGGACAAGGAGGGGCAGCGGTGTCTACAGGAGAGGGTGTGGAGTCCAGAGACCACGAGGGAGGATTACAGAGTGAGTGGAGGCCCGCCACTTCATAACCGTGTCAGAGATTACCCTCTGTGAGAACTATGTGTTGGCACATGAAACACTGGAAGCGCTGCAGCGAGGCGATGTTTCATGTGCGATGAAGAAATGCTTGTGATGCTATTAAAACAACTGGGCTATTCATCGCTTTCCTCTAACAACAGCTGCCAAGTCCTGACCACTTCACCCATAACACCACAAAGAAGGACAGGTGTTTTACACATACATGTACTGTTGCCCTAGAGAACCGACAGCACTTCCTCAAACCTCTTGTAAGCCTATTTAGTCGAGGAAAGGGAGAGGCTGAATTCCTCAGCTTCTTAACCGCTAACTCTCATATGTTGATATCCAGGCACAATGACAGGCCTGTCTGGGTTCCCTACTGGGGACTGCAATACTCCGCATCTGCAGTTCATCTGGCTTGTGGGCCAGCAGCACCTATTTTGGCTCCTGCTGATGCAGCAGGTAGAGCCCGCCCCTGGGCCAACGCCAGACATTCTGACCGACTTCTTCACCTTCTCTCACAGACGCAGCACACGTAGCGTCATAGCCATGGCTCAGTGACGTCCAAGACTCAAACCTGTCCAGAGTAAACGGGGCGGAGAAACCCCATTAGCGCAGGCTTGACACAAATTGATCTGTTGGTGTGAAGGAAAGCTTCCTCTTTTTGACCAGGGATTATCATTAAACTAATGGGAGATGTATAATGTTCTTTATAGATGACATATCCTCCTGTGCCCTCTTCCAATTCATACAGTAAGTAGTTAACCATGAGCCAGTCTACACACCCAGACTTGGCCTCGGCCACAGGCATGTCATTGTCATGCTGGTAATTCATTATGGCAACGTAGACCCATCAGAGAGGTGGCCTCCTTAATAAAAGGCCCACAGCTAATCAGCTAGTCTATTCACAGACAGGCTTGACAATTGGCCTGGATAATAAGAAACCAGGAGACAGCACTCCTCCTAAATAGGAGTTTTTTTTAGACAGGCCATTTGGCTAAAGAAGACAGGTAGGTACACAGTACAGATATGTTTATGCTGTTCAGTAGTTGTGTCTTAGTCTACACAAAGTCTGTCTCTTGTCCAGGGCACAGGCAGAGCTCGCCGGCCGTCTCCATGCCAACCAATAAAACAAAGAGACACAACGGGCCCCATGTCATTTTATCACTGTCTCATAAACCGTATAGATATTCCATAACATAAACACATGTACAGTTTAAAATACACACATGGAGAAAATACTATAAGGCTTAATAAAGGCACAGCCAGATGTACTTGTGCTGCCTACTCTTCATAAAGCTCAGCTTAATAGGCAGTTATATTAGGGAGCAGACTCATTTTACAACACTGAAATTACGTCGGCTTTACTGCACTGATGATGCCAGGCTTCCATGTTTTATGATAGATGCAACAGTAGAAGCACTCCCCAACTGCTCCCTACAAGTCACCCACCACAACAGAGAGGTTAACTGTACTGCTCGCCTGAAAGCCCCTCCCACTCACTCAAACCCAGATCCAGCAATGTAATTATGACCTCAGAACATAAACCCAGATTTATGTTAATCCACAAAACGTTGCTCACGTGAACCAGCAGCAGCGCATTACCTCAGCAACATTCACTATCCTAACACAGAAACATTGTAAAGTCTGACACTTCAAACAGCTGTATCGCCATTAGCAAGATGCAAGACGGCTTAGATGTCAAACATCTCCCCAAATATGGAATAAACAGGAGGCTTATTGTATAGGCGTATGAATACAACACGTGTGACTATATTACGGTGTGATGAAACCAGACCATACACACAGCTAATGGACTGCATGTTTCCCTCAACAAAGCAGCGTGCCAGCTGACTCTTAATGCTGATTATATCACTGTATGCTTTGTGTCAAGTCCAGTTGAACTAATAGGTCACCTTATATAACAGTCTAAATTGACGGCATAATCTGCTCTGGGTGATGAGGATATATGGAACCACCTCTGCCCAGTGTCCATATCCCTGTGCTGTCATTTGACAACTTACTGTATGATAGTGATATCTAATACACTCAGTAAAGCAATACATCCTCAAGCTGCAGTCATGGCACACTTGTTTTGTTCTTCGCTCTGCGTGATGAATGGTTTCGTAGAGGAACCCTCCACACTTCATGTCGTTGGAAGTAGTAAGATGCCAAGACTGGCCTCCATATCCCCACTCAACATTGTTGCATTGTTGCCGTGTCAATACACGTTATGCATAAGCGATTCCTCCATTGTGCTCCCACATAACAACAGGAAACACCGACCGATGGCGAATATTCGGATGAGAACCTGTGCGACGCAAATTATGCATTTCGGCCCTCTTTTGACTGGGTGGTTCTTTTCCCTCTGCCCATCGACCCTGAATACATCACGCTACACAAAGGCCTCCTTTAAGTGCAATACCCGCCATCAAGGACAACAACACCGTTATGTGCTGAACACAAACACACTCAGATGGGACAGGCCCAAACTAAAGGCTTGGACACCTGTGTGGGGGGCTCACGTTGTCTCAAACGGAGATAAGAGTCCTAAAGCTTTCAATATAGCGAGCAGAAGGGGGCAAAAGATATGAGCATGATTACAAAAGTTCCAAGATAAAGGAAAAGCTGGAACTTCCCAGATACGTACAGAATAGCAGGGTGTACTGTGACCGCTCAACGCATCTTAAAAGGTCTTAGTAATCCTCCTCACGCAGAGAAGTGTTTTTTTTTGGGAAGATTTGTAAACTATCAGGTCCAACTTTAAAGATTTTGCAGGTGCATACTATAAATCACTGCCTTAGTGTGGATGGAGGCCAGCTCTAGCAAGCACAGACGCATTTTAGCAATCAGATAAGAGAGGCCCTTCATGTGTTTTAATGCACGTTTGTGTTTGTAGTTATGCTCATTGGAACACGTGCAGGTGAAAGGGGAGAGGATAGGGACCATGTGTCTGAAGCTGGTGAACCTACCCAGATCTCCCTGGACACTGTTGTCATGGGAGTTCCTGCTGGACGAAGTAGACTCCCCGTCGCTGGGCCAGACCTGTCCCGTTTTGCGTAGCCCCATGACGGCGGCCTCAGACACCAACTTCTGCTTCAGACGTTTCTGATACAGCGGCGTGGGGGGGCTGCTGCTCTCCAACGACTGCTGAGAATGCTGGGAAGGCGAGCGGCTTTTCTCCCTGTACATGTCAAAGGTGGTGGGGCTTGGGGAGACGCGGCTGGACTGGCTGGAGGAGAAGTCCTCCTCGCTGGATGTGAGGTTTTCGTTGGAGCTGCAGTCGGGGGTGTAGCCGCCTCCGACATCGTCGAAGCTGCCGGGAGAGTAGGAGAGCCTGGGCCAGGTGAGGTGGGGGCCTTCGTCCACGCTGTTGTTCCTCACGTGGATCACCCGGGGCTCACCGTCACCCATCATGCCCCCGACGTACACGCTGGTGTACGGCTGACAGTCTGCTGGCTGCCCGTCACACTTCCCCCCGACGGTCGTGAGCGCGCCGCGTAGGTTAACCTCCACCTCAGCGTATGAGCCAACGATGCCGCCGTCGGCTGATCGGCCTCTTTGCACGGACCTGTTGATGTCCCCCGTTGCCGCCGACAGGTTGCCTGGTAGAGAGGGCAGGGACCTCTTACGCTCCATCTGCATCGCCTGGCAACCGAGGGTGCTGATCTTGTCGGAAACCTCCCTGTCGTTGACTCTCACCAAGCCTCTCTCGTGATGGTACTCCATGTTCACGTAAAAGGGTTTCTCCTGGCCACCCAGCACCGACATCCCTCTGCCGTCACCGGCCGAGTGGGAGTTGGCCCGTCTGACACGCTCAAAGTTGGACCTCAACGCTGCCACCAAGGTGCCCACTGGGAGTTCAGGCGGCTCTGCATCCTGTTGGAGGGGTGACACCCCGCCACCTCTCTGTTTGGCTGGAGACACCCCATCCACGTTTCCCTCTGAACGCTGCTGAGGCCTTGTTGTGTCACCGAGTCCACAATGCTTCTCCTCTGGAGGTGCCTCTTCTGGAGGACACATCTGGCTGTCAGGACCACCAGATTGGTCTTCTGCTTGAGGCCTCCTCTTGAAACCCCATCTCTGGCCATCGTAAGACTTCCTCTCCTTGGCGAGTAAAGTCTGCAGGTAGATCATACGAAAACGCTCCTTGTTCACTTCCTTCTCCAAGTGCCTGATTGACGCCTTGCATTTGTCCAGTTCCTGTTCAATGTCCCCTAAACTGTTCAGCTCCATACAAGGGGGCTCCGATTCTGGAAACTGGGTTCTCCATGCTTCCACAAACCCCACTGGTTCAACCATTATGTTCTTAATGAAAAGTTAATCAGCTAACAATACACACATTATATTTTTTAAACAGTGGCTTGTCTACACTTTCTACACTTGATATCTATCACCTATCATCAATCAAATAACAAAATGTATAATGTTAAGTATTTATTCTAAGTAGGCCTATAAAAAAAATCCTTTTCAGCCTAATTTTAGTTTGTACACAAAAACATATGAAGTCCTTAAAAACAATCCTATTTGTGCAAGCTCTGAAATACAATCCACTCCTTTAGTCTATGAGCAAAAAAAAAGTGTCTTCTGTATTCAAGTATATCCCACTTAGGACAAATATCAGTAGTTGCAGTCTCAAGAGGTCCTCCTGTGTTTAAATGTTAAGCGTGCTCTGACCGATTCAGAGCATTCTGTTTTGCTTCTCTGTCGTTATTAGTTGGTGCAAAAAGGGGAGGGGCTTGATGAATGTGATCTGGCTAGACTATCAAAAAGGAATTATAATAACCTAACAATAGGTCTACTATTCTTTCTGAAACTATATGATTGTTAAAAACATTTGGTTGAATGATTGTTATTGTTTAATACGTTTCTATAAAGCAACTGACTACTATGGCAATTGCGACAATATTGTTTCATATACCGTATCCTACCTGTCACGAGTGAGTAAAATTTGTGAATAATTCACTGTAAAACAAACAAACAAACGAATAAAAAATAAAAACAAAATGTGTCCTCTTCGATTACTGATTAATGATGCAGTGAACTCTCCAAAAAGTGGCGTTGTGGTCCTAAACTGCAGTCTATTGAAATTGCAATAAGGGGTTCGCTTTTTAGCATCAATAAATCACATTGTGCGGTTCGGGCCTACAATATTTTGATTGTCAGACTTCTGTAATGTGTACATTCTTGTAGTGGGCACCCGTATTGTCATGTTCTACGCTACGGCAACATCTGTTTGATGTTCTCTAGTTGTAGGCGTAGTACCGTACTGAACACAGCAGCGGCACCATGTGCTATTAAACTACCGTACATCGCCATCTGATGGTTCAAATGTTGTAGGCTACCGTACTGACAATTACACTTTTCGACTACGATTTAAGACTGCCTCACAATAAAGCCAAATTAACATATAGCCAAATGCTACTCTAATATTCTAGTATAGTACAGTGCGGTTTCTGTCTGATTTGTCCTCTGTTGTAAAACATTATGTCGATGTCTAATAACACATGGTCTATGTGCAAACAGACCCCCTTGAACACTGGGTTGACTACCAGTAGGTACTTCCGGTTAGCAACCAGTCTGACGCTAATCACTGGTTTCGTTCTGTTGGATGACTATATGCAATGCAAAATTACTACTAGTTTATCGTTGTTTTGTTTTACATGCGTCTGGACTTTATAGCCAATAGTTAGATTATCCGTATAATGTGGTGTACGTTTTATATGCGCGAACCCACCTTTTAACAAAAAGTTAATGTTATCGGGCTAATTTAGCAAGGATAGATATAGGCTACGGTATAGTACAATATTATTATAATAATAATAAGGCTTATTGCTGGGATTTCACCATGAGTGAGCAACTAAAATTTATTGTCGAACAACTCAACAAAGAACCATTCAAGAAGAACTTCAACCTTATTACGTTTGACTCCCTTGAACCAATGCAACTGCTGCAGATTCTAAATGATGCCCTGTCTGAAATAGACACCAAGGTAAATTCAAACTACGGCATTGTGTGACATTTTAAAATATATCTAGTTCTCAAATAACAATGTACATGTTTGTAATGTATCCAGTACATGATATAATTTTTTTTTAAAGCAAGCTATTGACATCCGCGAAGAAATGCCTGAACAGACTGCAAAGAGGATGTTTACTTTGCTGGGAATGCTCAAATACCACCCTCCAGGGAATTCTGATGCGTATGTATATTATGTTCAAATGTATGATATCCTAAGCGTTCATAGATTATTTGTTGTACATCTTCCATGTAATGCTGTGTACTGTCCTGCTGGTTATGTAATGCCATGATGTTATTGCATACATATGCAAATATGGCATACATGTCTTACCATTCTAGGAAGTATAATTCCACATTTTTGAACACTTATTACCAGTGCTTGTTAGAAACCCATGTTTTCAAGTGTCTTCCTTTTATTTTTTTCTCGTAGTATTTTGGAAAAGTCAGTTTGGGGGTTAGGGGGTATTGATTATTTCTGTAATAAGTCTGGGCTTATAAATACACACTAAAATCCACACCAGTAAAACACCTTCTTTTGAGTATTTCTATTTGAGTATTTCTTTCTTCTCATGTCATGCAGGAGTGGCTTTAGACAGGGCCTGGTGACAGGCAGTAAGCCTGTGATCCACCCTATCCTTTACTGGCTGCTACAGAGACTCCCTGATCTGAAAAAGAGGGCTTATCTAGCCCGGTTTCTTGTTAAACTGGAGGTGCCTGCAGAGTTCCTCCAGGATGATGCCATCAATGACACTAATCATCAGGTGTGCTGTCTCATTACAAACACTTTATTTTCTTTGGGCAGTCAGCGCTAATAAGTGACAAGTCAAATGAGACAACCCATTTGTATTACATGTTAATTTACAGTATGAGGAGCTGGTGGAAACCTTTAAGACCTATCACAAGGAGTGTGAGCAGCTGAGGACTTCAGGCTTTTCTACAGCAGAAATTAGAAGGGTAATATTTTACTTTTTACTTACATTAGTAACCACTAATCAACAGTTATCCTTTTCAAAGAACAAATTAGTAATGTATTCTTCCTATCCAAAGGACATTAGCGCCATGGAGGAGGAAAAAGATCAACTAATAAAGCGTGTGGAGAGACTGAGAAAGAGGGTAAGACATGTTGGCTATGAGACTCACACTATAATGCATGTGAATCTTTGGATTGCACTGTGGAATGAAAATCTGACACCAGAAATTGTCTGCAAGGCTTTCCTCTTCAAGCTGTGTGTGTGTGAATGAATGGGCTGTTGAATAAGTTATATTTACTTAGAAGTCCTGCCAGGAGGGCGACATTTTTATCTGCCAAAGTTCTTGTTTATTTCTGTATTCATTTCTTTTACCACTAGGTGGAGTCAGTGCCCAACCACGAGCGCATGCTGGAGCTGGCGAGGCAACTCCGGGTAGAAAAGGAGAGAGAACTGTCACTTGCTGAGCAGAAGCAACAACAAAAAGGCCAAGTAAGTGTTTAAAACAGTGTTTATGGTATAACACCAGAGAAGCGTAGCACACTTTGACTTGTTTTAATCCCCACCATTGTCTGGCATGCTCTTTGAAAGTCCTTGAGGACAAAACTGGGTCCTTCCCAACTCAGGTGTCACTGTTGTGGACCATGCTGTCTAACATATTGCACTATCACTATAAAGCTGCTGATATACTTTTTATTATACTAAAAATAAACGGTAACTGTAACATGATCTCACTGTTAATGACAGGAATTATATTTATCGCCATGATTCTGAATATATCACTGTGGATACTTGTATTTTGTGTCCATGTTGACTTGATGGATACTATATCATGCTATAACATCATGTTTCTAATATTTAAATTGAAGGTAGGAGAAGGTACTAGGTCCTATACAAACCTGTAGACTTTGTTATTGGTGAAGTATCTATGATATTCAGTGTTGGTTTGTGTAGCTACATTTATGCTGCTAAATGAGCTTTTCTATTTCTGGCCACAGGTCAAGAGCAGAGCCACTTATATAATATAATAAAAGGTTCCATGAGCAGGCTAATGTAATTCCAGTCTGCTCATGGCGGTTGTCTTGCATGTGTCATCAGCTGTTTGTGGCAGAGCAGAAGCTACAGAGGGCCCGGCAGCAGTTGAAAGACCTGAGGAAGGCGGATGCAGAACCAGAGAGTGAGTCCACGTGTTCCTGAGTCTCCAGCGCTCTACAGCTGGACGCCCCTTCAAAGAGCGCTGGGACGTCCCTCCGTCAGCTGACTTGCATATAAATGAAGGCCACATAATTGTGAATGACTAGATGGCTGAATCTTCTTTTCTTGTCTGGCGCGGCACTTATCAGCCCTGGGAGGGAGTTCCAGTTTGACCAAAATGTACAATGTGGGCTCAGCCTTTCTGAGTGATGCAGCCATTTAGCATCACTCAGTCAGAAAGTAACACAGCAGAGATGTGACTTTCAGTATCTGCACCTAATATACAGTACATGTACATACATACATACATACATATGTATGCTAATAACAGTAATTCTCACACACACTGTGTGTGTGAGAATTACACACTGTGTGTGTGTGTGTGTGTGTGTGGGGGGGGGGGGGGGGTTCAATTCAATGAATTTCAAAATAATCAATTTTTATTGTAACTTCTAGAGTTCATAATTGATTAATGCATTATGCATGAAACAATTAGCGGGCATATTTGCCCTGCAGTTAATTCTTTCTTTCATTTACATGAGTAAAAGATAGAGAACCAACACGTTAGCTTCTTGTTATTTTAACAACCTTCATCCATCCATCCATCCATCTTCATCTGCTTATCCAGAGTCGGGTCACGGGGGCAGCAGCTCCAGCAGGGGACCCCAAACCTCCCTTTCCCGAGCCACATTGGAAA
>JAODUK010014781.1:0-27734 GCA_027564635.1 Typhlichthys eigenmanni | reverse complement strand
TATAGCAATATATAGTTTGTAGGTTAGCATCGAACATGATATTGGGTAGATTATGATTCTCATTAAAGTACTGTGTTGTTGTGTTGTGGTCATCTGCTGTTTCTGGTCTAAACTAGTGATATACATTGTAGCTGAAACCAGGTTCTGAGTGCGTCAATCAGCAATGCTATGCTGGTTTCATCCACTAGGGGATTGAGGCACATATTGCGTGCATATACGGTACCTTTAAACACAGACGCTTATGAATAGCTTTCTTGACTACTGATTCAGGAAAGCCGCTCTAGCTGCCAAATATTCTAATAAGACAAAATCCCCAAACTGGGATCAGGTTTTCCCTGGTGTCCTGCTCTGGCCCCTCCACTGGGGCATCATTGCAGCAGTGGTGTGGGAACCCTTCCAGAAATGAATGAAAGACGCTGCATCCTGCTGCAGAAAGACAGGGTGCTGCAGACCTATGCAGGGTGCTATAACCACAAAGAATGCCCAAGGTTAGCCACAGTCTGGTGCACAAGACCAGCTCGTTTCTACGCATTCACTGCGGTCCGTATCACAATGTAGAGATGCACAGGCATCTCAGCATCTCCTCAGTGAGTATTTGCTGCAGCATTATCCTGTAGTTATGATCTAAATCTACAGAATACACGCCTGACCATAATGACAATGAGAGGAAGTGCAGACGCAAGACACGCGCACGAGCTTAAGGAGGTTAAGGTTTTGTATTTCAAGTTTCAACCATAAATTGAGGAGTGTACCTTTAACAGGACATACAGGCAGACTGCTCCACATTAATCATCATGTAGCATGGCACAGCCAATCCAATAAGCAGTTGTCCTTCTCTAATTCTCTTATCCCCAGCACAGTAGTCATTAAAAAGAGCAATACTGTACTTTTTGTGTGTTGTGTAAGAATAGATATGAAAGCTCACGTCATAGAACATTATGCTGTACTGACTCTTCACTGTAACTGACACGGTAACTGCTCAACAGCCTTGGATACTTCATAATGTTTCTTCAGCTCCTAGCAGGGGTTGAATCACTGAAGTTGAACATGCTCAACAGAAAATAACACCTACAGACTTATTGCTTAACACCACAAGGTGGCGAAGTCTCTGGCACTCCCATGCATAAGGCTGGTTGTGTAATTCTTTAATCTTTTGAGTGCGTGAACTTTTAATTACTTTACCTTGTTGACAATGCAGAAGTTCAAAGTTGAACTTCATGTTAAAATACCAGATAAACAAACTGCATGTTAAAATACCAGAAAAACAAACTTATTACTGTACTTGTACAGACTTGATCTTGGAATCTTTTTGTCCTTAACATGGTCACATGGGTAACAGACATAAAAGGTAAATCATGCAGCAAGGTACACCTGAGCCCCAACTGTAGTCACATTTTGTGAGCAATCTCAGCCCTACCCTTTCACTGAATGCTGCAATCCACACCTTTTTAACTTAGGTTTCTATAATGATCTTTTTGGTTTTCTTTGGGGTTTTACAATTTAGATATTTAATATACTTCTATCAATTATTATGAAGCTTTCAGTGTAACTACTAGTAAACATGAGGACGAGAGAAAGCTTATCACAAGCTCACTATCACAAGGGGGACTAGTTTAACCGCAAACCTGCAGCATTTCAGTTTGCTGCTTTTTAAAAATGTCTTAAAAATGTTAACAAAAAATGTTGAAATTTAAAAACTAGATTTTTATTGTTCAATTACGTAACTACATTTTTATTAACAAAACAATGATTAATCAATAACTGTATTTCCTATTTCAACCTTTTAAAGTAGCAAGGTTTAAAAGGTTGGCCTACTGTGTGACATGTCCATCAATGGGTGGTCAGACAAGCTGCACTCAATGCTTGCAGTGAAGGAATTGACATTCCGCCCCTCTAACACAGCCCAACAGACACCATAAAACATTATATAGGGATATATCTGTATTGTTACAGCCATAGAGTAGAGTCTAACCAATAACATAGGATATCTAAGGTGAAAATATACCTTTAACAAAGTATTTACAATAGACATTAAGAGACAGATTAAAATATATTACATTTTTTGAAAGTCCGTGTAGTTTAATCGCTGGCAGTCTTTGGATTATCTTGGGAAATGCATGCAGTCTAGGTATGGACAACATGCATTTCGTAATTAATATTTTCTATAATTAAAATAATCACAACTTTTGTATTGTTGCTGAAAATGTCAGAGAAATGGGTGAGAAGCTGCACAGTATTTGTATAAATGTAAAAAGGTTGTAATCTGATTGTTTAGCAAAAACATCCATTCATCTGTTAAAATTATTTACATTATTATTATATTCCTCATTATTATAACTTATTTTATCTGGTGATTTACCATATTTTGTCTGTTTATGTGGCATAAACAGACTTCCATAATGAAATATATTGTATCAACTGATATTTCAGGAAACATGACATAAAGGTGAAAGCAAGCTTTACCATCCAAGGCATGATGGACCTATACATTAAATCATTAGACAGCATGTTTCAGACATTTTAACCATTGTCTTTGACTTTACAAACAACCTCTTCTGGCCCATTGACATACTGTAACCACTAGAATATGAAATCATAATACAAATCAAGAGTGCTTCTTTAAAATCAGGAACAGCTCTGCACTGAAAACAGTGTATGGTTAACTGGGGTCAAAATGTCTTGTTATTTTTCAGATATACAGTATCTGCATTTAAAGTCAAGCTTGGAAAAGGAAAGTTGCTTGGAAAATTTACTAAATTTACTAAAATTTTACTAAAAAGTTGTTTTAGTAGAAAAGGAAGAAGTTTTGCCCAGATAAAGCTTACACTATCACTTCTCATACATCACATTATATTACAATAACCTAATAACCCACAGACAACTCAAGGAGAGAGAAAAAGCAATCAGTCAATTCACCACAGCAAAAAAGACAGTCAGCCAAGCATTTACTGCAAAGATATTTTAACTACAAAAATCATGCAGCACTGCATGTAAAAATGTGTTAGATAATAAAAGATCAGCCTAGTACAAACAGAGAGGCTGTCTACTAAGCTTGGCCACACACGCATTGTTACGGTTGTGATTTGAGCTCTAAGAACAAGAATTATACAAAGCACTTTGGTGTAAACTTGCACATTTTTATAACTGCAAATAAAATACAGTAGAACAGGTAAAAACTACACAGACTAATTATAATCACGCTAATAACTACTGTAACTTAAAATATAACTAAAAAAGTTTTAAACATGACACATTATGTACAACTGATCTGGGTGTTAGCACTCAGCTAACAGTGAGGGAGCAGGAAAAGCAGTCAGTGAGCCGTCCGCCAAAGAGAACCCAAACTGTTCCCCCACAAGCGTCCAAACACCAGTCCTGACTGCCTAGATAAGGGGAAGCCCTGCCTCTCACCACACCGATCGCTCCTTTACATGCTGTTCTATGTCGTTCTCTGCATTCTTCTTCCTGTAGTGCTTCACCAGTACAACTGCGATCAGGATGAGCAGCATAATTCCACAGGCCACGCCCACTGCTATTCCCAAAACACCAATCTCAGAGAGTGAAACTATTATCAATGAAAGCAAAACATAACATAGAATTAGTTTGGAACATGTTTATCTTGTAACACAGCCGTTTCTGGGAGATACACAGTAACTGTTCTGTGGACACAATGGCGGGTAAAACAACCATGCCAGTCTGACCTTTGTCGATGACTTTGAGGACGGTCTCTCCATTTTGCCCGTGTACATCGGGCATGTTGCGAACCTGGCAGATATAGGTGCCATTAAAGGTGGGTGGCACCTCCAGTAGAGTGATGGAGGCATCATTTTTCATTATGTTCCCTGCCCACACTGCATGGCCTTTAAAGCGGCCTGCCGAGGGAGGATATGGCCCGTCTTGATAGTAAAACACCTGACACACACACACAATAGGCAGATGCCATTAAGTGACTTCCGACCATTTCCATTTATACATTTTTCTCCAATGCAACTTCAAAGGTTTTGATACAAATGTGTGGCACACGCACCGACTCCTCAGGTCCTGCATTCAGAGGACGGAAGTTCCAGGACACAGTAACACTAGCAGGTGCCACCGGATGAGTGGATGTGAAGGTGCACTTGAGCTTCACATCTGTGCCATTTACTGCCTCCATGTCGCTGTAGGTGGAAATCTCCATCGCTGTGGTTCGCAGCACCCCTGTGTGAGGAAGTACACTCTGGTATAAGCGATGATAATTCAAACAACTCGATTCATTGTTCAGTCGCTGACTCACAATTCTCTCTCTCGCTCTCTTTTTTAAAAGAAAACTATTGAAACTATACATCCACACCAAAGACAAGAGCCCAGGCACAACTTTAAAAGTCCTTGATTCCCAATGAATGTGACATGCTACACTTACAAAATGCCATTGTGATTCAAACCACCATTCACACCTGTGGTTATTTTAGTTTAAAACAAAGCACAAGCCCATCATCATTACCTCAGGGTGACACTAGCCCCGCCAACACAACACCTCCCTACATATCCCCCTACACACATTTGGGTTTCAAACATGACTTAAACAGTCATATGCAATACAAGTGTGTGTCTGTATAAATCTTTTCTCCAAAATTCTTCAAGATAACAATATGATCATCTTGGATGCCGCGTATGAGCGAAAACACAAAATCAACTCCTACAATGGCCATGTTATGACTGCTTTTATTTAAAAATAATTCCACTTAGTTTATCACTCGGCAGATAGAAACTGGTCAGCCCAACCACAAATTCTCTAGAAAAGTCCTTGACAGCTTAGAGGGAGGGGATCACATGATATGACTGAAATCGCGTATTTATGTGCTGAATGTAAGCTGTGCCTAGTGTTGCAATTTTTGTATTTTACAAAAAACTGACAAAACAATAACTTTTATATTTCTTCCATCATTAAGACATTTAAAATGGTATTAAATGCCTTTCCAATGTACGTAAAAGTAATTCTAAGATTAATGTCTTGCTACCTTTAGCCTATGCTCCATATTCATAATGTTAATAATTAATAGAAAAGCAAAAATACTGCTTGCATTCCAGAGCATTGTAGGCCTACACCAGGCATGGGTGTCCTACACTAAATGTGGTGATGTGAAATAATTACGGATGATGAGACATGGGCTGTTGTTCAGCTATGTTATTATATTTTTAACAGTTGGCTACAACTGGTTAGGGAGATTGAATGTGTAGAGTAGATATAAATCACTAATATGTTGGCAAACATAACTGCCTTCATTCATTGTATTTCCTAGAACGTTTGGGCTGCATTCTCCTTTAGTAATGAAATATAGTCTACTGTACCAACCAAATGTCACCTTACACACACACACACGCACGCACGCACACACACACGCAGAGGGTAATATTGAGATAGGAACCTGATATTCAAATAACTGTTTAACACTATATACATCATCACAAAAAATGTCAACACCTCACCTGAATGAGCTACAGTAGGCCATTATTAATGTCAATAATAATGTCAGTAGGCCTACTTCATAGCCACTGACATTGTCATCGATTAAATCAGATATAAATAAGCGCCACCCACTCAACTAGTTAAGAACACAATTTTAGTGAATTCTAAAAATAAACTATCAACTAAAGATGAAACATGTTCCAACTGCAAAAGCTCAAACAACTTAAAACGTCGACATTTTTAAAGAACATAAAATAATAAGAAAATATACAAATTAGAAAAACGAAAAATAAAGATCGTTCTTATAATAACCATAGGTAGCCTGCTGGTCAAATGAGTTAGGCAAATGTTCAAGTATTGAAATAGTCACATAATCGTAGGTAATGTTCAACGAAGTTTAACTCACCTGAAGTTACGATTACTCCAAGGAGAGCAACAAGCACAAGCTTTAATCGATACATCATACATAGGACACACTTGCTGCCCAGACTGGCAGGTGGATAGCTTTATATCAATTCCTTCATATAAATTGTTACGAAGGAGTTACACTACCAAATCTTGTCAAAACTAGGCTAGTTGTTCGAGCAGATAACGCACCCCAGAGGGGAGATGAACACCATTTCCGTAGCCTCACCTTTCTCAGATAGGCAGGCATCACTGGCCAATAACAATGAGCCATATAGACCCACTTGCACAACCTGTTTTGTTCGAATTCTTAACCCATGCTCACTTGTGTTGTTCTTCTTTTTTTTACTTTATCGCGTCTCTTCTCTCTTTTATGTCAAGTGTCATTAAAATCAAGCAGACTATTATGATCAGAAATAAACTGCATTTATTGACTTCAATACATTTGATGCCTATGTTGTGCAAAACCTTTAAATGAGCAGGATAATACAAATTTTAAGGGCGAATTAGTTCACTCTAGCATTGAAACACAGTTTCATACGTGCTGCGTTGTGAGTTTTAATTTTTATTCCAGTAGGCAATAGAATTGATATAGTCGTATAGAAGCAATGTTAAGCAGTATAATGCATAATAAAACACAAATACTCTAAAACAAACTATAGACTGTAGGCTATTGCCTTGTTGGACAGGGCTAGTATTGAACATTGTGGAACATCTTTCAATTCTCAAATAAATCTAAAACTAAATATATGTTTGTTTTCAGTTTTGTAAATCGAGTAACGTGTTGATTTTACGTGTTACTAAAATGCTTTGCGGTTAAGGATTAAATAGGCTTTTTATTTTATTTTCTAATGTACACAATCGTTTTCTCTCTGTTTCTTTGTCGGAGTGTAATTAAATGAAAAAGAGGGCAACGCTATCAATATTTCTGATTTTCTTTTTACAGTGTCATAATATGTCCCATGATTCATTGCGTGTATTCTCCATGTTTCCATTTCAGTTCAGTCAGTGTCTTTGAGGCTATTTGCAATTCATACCTTACTGTCACGCCTTTTGTTTTCTCTTATGCTAAGCTAACATTAGCTGCAAGCATCACACAGATTGCACATAAGGCATATTCATCTAAAGTGGCAGGCACACCGTAAACGGGCTCTCGTCGCTCACGGATAAATATAATAATCTAAAGGAAAAACACAAAGGTTCAATAACCCGCCAGGTACAGTGGATTTTGTTCAAAATATAATATCAATGTTAATTCAGTAGAAAAAGGAATGCCGAGCGTGTCGACGCGTTATGTTATGATACAGTACGTACGGTAGTGGAAAGCGGCAGTATTTGTCAGCAGTGTTTTTTTAGCTACCGTACTGCAATCCTCTGATCTGAACATGGCATCTATACATAGATTCAACGTACTTATCCGTTTATCGCAATTTCTGTTGAAATTCGCGTACCGTAGCCTACCTAGACACAAAGTTCATGAATGTACGGCGGCCTGTTTATCAAATGTAACTATGCAGCATAGAGATTGATGTAGCATGGTCTATGCTACATCAATCTCGGCAATTACTGTAGAAGCTAGTGAGGATATATTTTGCATAGCAGCCTATATTATTTGTCTTCTAAAATCAATATGAGGGCAATGCGTAATGCTTCTGTGTTTTATTGTGCAATTACTTTTTAAAGGATGAGTGCCGATGAGATTAACCCAGCTGCTGTAGCACAACCAGTAGAAGATGTACAAGGGGATGGGCGGTGGATGTCGCAGGTTAGCATTTATTGAACAGCACTGGAAACATTACATGCACTGATCTATAATGTGCACAATTACTCTACATGAACGCAATGATGTGTGTATGTCTATGCAGCACTTAAGATGTGTGCAGGAGTGTAAAGATGCCGAACCAGAAGTGCTTTTTGTGGGAGACTCAATGGTGCAGCTTATGCAGCAATATGAGGTGAAAACATTAATTCCACATATATATAAATATATAAATGAAAAACATCCATACCACTTAGAGAACATCCATAAAGGATATGAGGTATATAAACTGACCTGATGGCACTCATTATTTCATTGCAGCTCTTGATAATGACAGATGTATACTTGTCCCCAGGTCTGGAGGGAATATTTCTCTCCACTTCATGCTCTCAATTTTGGCATTGGGAAGGACACAACCTGTAACCTGCTGTGGAGGCTACAGAATGGGGAGCTAGAGAACATCTGTCCAAAGGTGAGATAACATTAACAGACATTGGTAAATTTAGACCAACAACACTTAACAAGTATTATTATTATTATTATTATTATCATCACCTACTGAACGCAGACCTCAGGTTAATTTTGAAACAATTGGACAGTGTTTAACCAATCTGCATTGCTCCAACTGTTTTGCCTCATCTAGCTCTACCACCATTTGTAAACACGCTTGACTTCAACATCATCCCTACCCTTCCCCGCCAGCAGGGTGGCTGTGAAAATGCTAATGCGAACAGGGTTTCTAGACTATAATCTCGGACAAACTTTTTATCTGTGCGCACGCATAGTAAGGCTAGAGAAAATGACCAAACTGAATGGTAAACTCCCTTTTAACATTGACGTGATTAATGAACCGTTATTTTAAAATCATCTTTCAGTTACTCATTACACAGAACATATGGCTATGGGGCTGGTAGCCAACTAGATCGATTTACAAAAGTAGGCACGACAATTTTCGAATGTAAGTAGCCAGAGCCATCTTGCTCTGTTCAAAAATGGTGATGGCACAGCATACACCTATGTCACGGCCACTGTGCAAATGAATGTATTTCGGTAGTGTATGAAATCAACTCGCCGTCCCACACCTACAACACAATGTGAAAAGATGTGGATGGATCTGATTACTGATTACTTTACTGTCTTCTTGCACTGTGACAGTGGAACTAAATTAGTTTTAAGTGATTCCTCAATATCATTGTGTGTATGTATAATATATGTATGTATATGAATGAATGAAAATTTAAAGGCATAGTCAGTGATTGTAAGCTAGTAAAATTTTTGTCAGATTCGGGGAATATATGCTCACGTTTGCTAGCTGCTCGCAATTCCATATTGTGATATCTTTGCCGTTTTTCATCATATAACAATACAATAAAACCACCGTCGGTCAATTACATTTACTATAAGTTTTAATTATAGCGTTCTGGAATGACGCATTGATTCCGACAAATAAGACCCCTGCCCTGTATACTGTCCAGGATTCTAGTAATTACAGAATTAAAACATTTCCCAAATGAAATTAATTTAAATTGCCTGAAAATGCCTAATAAAAAAATGTATTATTGAGGACAGAGTATAGTAAAAAATATTGCAACACTACACTGTATACATGTCCCCTCATATGCACACACACAGTACAGTGTATGTATGCTGGTCATATTTGTTTTTGTTCTGTATATTTGTAACATACTTGGCTAGATAGCAACTAGTGCCTTGTAGTGTAAATGCTCTTTTGCTGGAAGTAATATTGTAGCCATAATACACTGCATCATGTTTCAAAGTGTATTGATCAAATACACTAACGGAGCCGCCGCAGTGACTGGTAATGGAATGCGTTGTCGTAGTGGACACTTGCAGACTCTCTGCAGAACACAAGAGAAGGTGGTGAAACGGGAAAAGAGAAACTAAACCTCTGGAATATTTAAGGTAAACAGCAAACAGCATTGCTTCTAGGATGTCTCTATCTGTCCAGGTGGTGGTGCTGTGGATTGGAACCAACAACCACACGCACACAGCACAGCAGGTTGCAGGGGGAGTTCTTGCTATTGCCGAGCTGCTCACCACCCGGCTGCCCAAAACAAAGATAGTTGTACTGGTGAGTGTGTGTTGAGGCCATTGGGAGGAGGGTAATGGGGGCCTAACTGAATGGTTATCATTGCTAGTATTGTTGGTTAAATAGTGTATTCGGTGTCAATACCGTTGACACAAATATTTGACAATATAATATTAAATCAAAATTTGATTTGCCTTTTAATGCCTCATCTGTGTGTTAAATTGAATGTCAAATGGTGCAAATGCCTCAGAACTGTGTAAGCGTGTAATGCAAAACATCTTAACAAACTTGCAGTATGTACTACAGATTAAACTATTGCTTACATTTTAGCATTGTCATTTACATACATGTGGAGTCAGCTGTTGTAAGCGAATACACTTATTTGTGTAACAAACCAAATATCTACCAGCTGCCTGCTTGTTGCCTGTTCTGTATATATGCGCTAAAAAACACTGGGAGCACAAATTAAGTGTTGCAGACAGCACCACATAGCACTATCCTAGCACTGTCTGTCTAACGTGTGGGGCCAAGCTTCAAAGGGAGCACCCTATGGAATTGAAGGGAGAGATGTTTTGGTTTTGAATCAAATATCGTCAAACTTTCTCCAGAAAGATTTCTGACTCCACCTTCAAATGGACAATATTGATCGAAGAGCATTTATTATCTAAGCGTTTATACTGCCATCTAGTGGCAGCAAAGCCTTTGCTTAGGCCCAGGGTTGAGAAACGCTGGCTTAGGTCACCTTATAAATGCGAGTGAGCAATAAAGCTGTCCGTCACCAGGGTCTGTTGCCACGCGGCGAGCGGCCAAACCCGCTGCGGGAGAAGAACGCCGCTGTAAATGGATTCCTGCGCTCATGGCTGCCGAGGCTGGGCCAAGTTCAGTTCCTGGATGTGGGAGCAGAGTTCTTACTCTCCGGAGAGACCATCAGCACGCGGGACATGTTTGACTTCCTCCACCTGACGCCGTCGGGCTACCGCACCGTGGCCAAGCCCCTCAGCGACCTGCTCCTGCAGATACTGGAGGAGACACCGGAGGAGAAGAAGGCCACGCTTGCCTGAGAGGCAGAGAGCGCGAGTCCGTTCAGCCAGATGCATGCCTCACCTACCTCTGTGGGGGGAGTTGGGGGAGACATGCCCCTGGTGTGTGCAGGAGGGGGGGGTGGAGAGAGCGAGAGAGAGAGAGCGAGAGAGAGAGAGAGAGAAAATCTTCCTGGGGTGGGTGGGTGTAGTAGCACCTGCACCAGTACATGCGATCAGGGTTGGGTGTGGATGCCAGCGAGGGAGAGAGACGGACTGCATTACAGACTCTGGACACTGGACTGTTGCTCGTAGCAACAGTAACACCAGCGCAGCAAGTTGGTTGGTCAGTTTTCCGTGAGTGCAATTCTGTAGCATATTGCACATGGATGCTTAACGTTAAGCAATTTCACATTCATTTTAGAGAACGATTCATACCTCCTTCTGTGTGTTAACTAGCATCAACCTTGCTTAACCTTCAAGCATTCATTGCAGAAATTGTGACCCTTTTGTTGCAGTGTCCAAAATTGGAATCTATTCATTTACAATTTATTGGTCATTAGTTTGTACATTGTCAAGCAAGGGGCCTCTTTCCCTCCACAACATGGATGCATTGCTACAGTATTGTGACATTACCATTCCCTTATACCTGCCCTTGTTCTCTCTCTCTCTCTCTCTCTCTCTCTCTCTCTCTCTCTCTCTCTCTCTCTCGTGTATGGGGGACTCTATCCCAGTCCTGACCTCGAGCGCCTGCTCTCATATGTGACGTGGCCATTGAATACTCTAGCGTCACTGTAATACCGCTAACAACACTACGTATGTCTGCATCACATTGAAGCCGTAAACTACAACACGATACAGAAATGTCTCCGAGCTTATACTTGTGTCCTCAAGGCGCTGCTGTGCTCTCAGGCGCTACACATGTGTGCTTTGTTTAAATAGCTGTTAACTGTGTGTGTGTGCTTGTGCAAAGGTGTGTATGACTGTTGCTCATTTGTGCGAGTGTCTAGAAGTGACCCCAGTTGTATATAATATGTGAAGCCTGATTATATGACCTTGTAGGAGAACCTCAGATTGTGAGTCTATATTTGGTGCAATATTTGTGCTGATCTGACTTGTCATTCCAACAAACTTGTCATTCCAATAAACAACCTATTGTAATTCTGTAGTTGGACTATTTCATTTTTTTGTCATGGTTAACGGTTTATGTAAAGTTACATTGCATATAAATGATGGCTTTGTTAGTGCTCTTTGCAAATTAGAAGAAAATGAACATTTCATAATAGAACTTTATCAAGTTCTCACCAGTAGAGGGAACCATTCCATCATAACAGCATTGATGCAGACAAGCAAGGCTTGCGTTTGGCTCCTCCCTCCCTGGAAAATGTAATCTAACCGTGTGCCGCTGACATGTAGTAGCCTATCAATATACTGTACCCCAGCATTATAAAACTGCCAGTGTCTGACCCCAGTAATCTTGCCGTCAAGCTGCTTGAGATATGTATAGTTTTTTATTGAATACTCTCACTGTTGATGTGCCTTTAGTTCATTATAGTTGTGGCAAAAATGGTCAAAATGTCAAAAACAATTAGCAATCTGAGATATATGAAATCTGCATATTATCTTAGTAGTTTTACTCAACATTACACATATCACTCATAATGCAAATGTTAAATGCCAGATAGTAAATTCCACAAATGTTCATGGTGATTATGTAATCTCCATAATTGTGGCCATAAAAAAATAAGACTACATCTGCTGTTAACAGGGTGTATATGTGGATAGCACTGTTAACTGTTAGGCCATGTGGTGCTATACTGTAGCAGTACCAGAAAAGTATCTGTACTTCGCTGCCTGATTGAATATAATCTGCATACTAGCAGTGTGTATTTTCCTGTGTAGCCTACACTGCAGTATTGTCCTGTTTAAAACGTGATCAAACATTTTAACAGTTACAAGCTACAAGTGCTACTTGATTTTCACTAAAACATACCAAAGGTCAGTGTGCTTACAAGCCAGAAGGGACAGAGTTTGCACCACGTTGCCAGGCGTGATACATTCTGTACCGTTTTGCCACGGATGCAGTACGCATCAGGGTGGTGGCTGGAACCTTGTAACTTGTCAGCTATGTTGTACAGACTCCAGCCGGGACACGTCTCGTGATTTTAAGTAGTGGAGTACAGTTTTCATTATTTTATTATTAATTCATTATTTTACACACTCCATTTTTATAATTGTATATTTGAATAAAAGCTCACCTACAGTATCTTTACAGTATATGATCATACTTTAGTGCAGATGCAGTGTATTGTATGTTTGAATAGATTACAGATATATTAGAGACATCAATATTTACAGACAAGTTAGTATCACTTTCATGGAAGAACTACAGTATTTACCGTATTCAACTGTAATAGTATGTTATACCACTAATGTTTACAACAGTGCTTCTCTATAGCAGTTTCAGGGCAGTAGAGAAGTGGTTCTTAACAAATATCAAACTATTTTCACAGCTGCTAGACATGATCATGTGACAAAACAGGTTGAGTTTCCTGGCTTTGTACAATGCTTTTTAGTGTGTCCAACTGAATCAAAGAGCCACATATTGGCTCAGGTATAACCTTAAAATTAAACCTCAATGTAGATAGCCTGCCTTATACAGTGCATATCCCTATGAACAACACAATATCATCTGATCATTTAATATTAATGTAACCCTAATAAACTATAGCAGTATAAATATGCATACATTACATAATTTTGTTCTTGGTATTTCAATTTCACTCCGTTTATTTTGGTCATTACATTAAATTAATGCATATGATATAGCCTACCTACTGAATGCATACCATACTATAACATGCCACATCTGACATGATTGGGAGGCCTCCATTTTCACTATAACACCCCATTTGTCAAAGACCCCATAGCTGTTTCAGCTGGATCCATAAAAGCCTTGCTTTTACCATGCAATTATCTGCTTCTCCTGGTCGAACTAATGTAGCCTTTAGGCACATGGATCTGTTTACAGTGCAGAAACACAGCTTACATTTGCGCTCACTGATCAAGTGCAATAAGACGGTTAAATAAATAGATAAATGCTATTTGTTGCCTACAGTACCATTTCTATTTTTTTTATTTTAATTAAGTTTAATGTTTTAATTTCATATACTGTAACACAATACAGAATGTAGGCTAATTAGACGATTAATGAGCTGCGTAACACGACAGTGTCAGTGGTGGTGGCTGTGATAAAAAAAGGACTTTGGTAATGATAACGGAGGACGACCTCAGTGAGAACAGCATGTAAATCCATAGCAAGAGATAAAGACAAGCCTCTATCTTCACTATGAGCTTGGTTGACAATAACATATCTGAGCTTTAACCTGCCATTGCTGACCCTTGATCTAGTGCTTCCAGGTAGGTGGCCAGGGCTGAGGTTCACTTGCATGGTGACACATACTCATTCTCAAGCCTATAAAAGCCTTCCTGCACTGTGACTCTGTCTCCATCTCACTGAGCAGGAAACGCTTGAGGTAAGGATATCTTAACGGTTACATTGTAGACTCACTGGATTCTAGGTCACAGGAGTAAAGAGAGATGGCAGGAAAAGCTAAACACATTGTAAACGATCAGCACTTATGTTCTAGTCCTGTGTGTCTGGAATTACTTTTGTAGTTGAAACCATGTTAAATAATGTTCAGGCTTTAAATTAAGAGCGTTTGCATTATTCTCGACTCCTAACCCTACAGACCCTACATAAGATATCACAGTACTGTATATATTCAGGGATCTGTAAATAGGCAATCCACAAGTCTACCTATAAATTAGTCTGTTGAAAAAGTGCCACTTTATGCAAATGTCACGTTTCACAACTTGTGACAGTTCATTCATCGCTAAAATTCCGCATTCAACTTTTTTTTTAACGTTGTTTTTATCTCCTCTCTCCTTCCCAAGGATTGATCATGAAACCTGTGGCTTGTGTACTGACCCTCCTTCTGGCTCTCGGTTAGCATCGTCCAACCACCAGTATTATCATTACGAGTGTTGCTGTTGCCCTTTGAGACTGTAGCGTGATTAAGAGCAATATAAATAATCTTGACCATAATCGGCTGCATTGCCACTGGCTCTAATCCCGCGCTGTTCTTTAACCCGGACCCTGTGTAGGCTCTCAGGCTAGGGCCGTGCAGAGCGATGCTCCCTTCCAGCTGGATACCCTCAGAGACTCCGCCATGGTGTACCTGACCCAGGTGAAGGAAAGTGCCCTGAGGACCCTGGATCACCTGGATGGAACCGAGTTTGTTGACTACAAGTAAGGAGTGTCAGACCCTGATTAAGGGGTGCACAATATATCGACTCAGTATCGTTATCGCAATATCATATCGAAAATGTTGCAGGAAGTGCAACATTCAGTTTATCTTGCGTCCATTGGCTGTTTGGCGTAGTTGTGTTTGATTTAGACAGAAAAGTAAGATGTGTGGCTGAGGAAGCTAATGACATAATGGAGATCCAAGAGGAAACATTAGTGGCCAAAAATAATGCCTCCTCAGTTGCTTGGAATTGGAACTGTTGTTGTACCAGTCCAGTCCAATATGACTATTGAATATGTGTTGTTTTGATATAATTTTAGTGCAATTTGTTCACCTTTCATGCAATTCATGTCCCACCTCCTCTCTGTCTCCCTCCGTCCAGGCTGAAGCTGTCCGACAGCCTCGACAAGCTCCAGGAGTACGCCCAGACTGCGTCCCAGACTCTAACGCCGTACGGCGACGCCTTCTCCACGCCGTTCCTAGAGGCCACCCAGCAGATGCGCGAGAGACTGATGGACGAGCTCACCGACCTGCGCACTCAGATCGAGCCCCGGCGCGCTGAACTGCACCAGGCCATTCAGCAGCAGGCAGAGGAGTACCGCGCCAAGCTGGAGCCCCTCTTCCAGGAGTACGTCACCCAGGGCCAGGAGAGGGTGGATGCCCTCAGGGCCAGGCTGCAGCCGCTGATGGAGGAGATGCAGAGCAAGATGGAGGCCAGTGTGGAAGACACCAAGGCCAAGGTCTTGCCCATCGTGGAGACCGTCCGCACCAAGATGACCGAGCGCCTGGAGGGTCTGCAGACCATGGCCTCCCCCTATGTTGAGGAGTACAGGGAGCACATCAGCAAGGCTGTAGGTGACGCCAGGGAGAAGATCGCCCCTCACACCCAGGAGATGCAGACCAGACTGGAGCCTTACCTGGAAGATCTGAAGACCAGGTTATCAGCCCTCTATGGAACCATCACCCAGGCCATCCAGGCTTGAGCTGCCAACCCCCTCCATTATACAGTAGAACAAACGATCTGGCTACAAATGTACTCAAATAAGCAAATTGGTAACTCATTCTGATCCTGTAAAACATCGGCTTCAGTGGTCATACGTCAGTAGCTATACATGACAAATTAATTGCATGGGTTTCATTCATTCAGCGATTTAAATGACCAATAAAACATAAACATTTCCCTAAAAGCAAATGTCTTATTTTTTAATGTTTATAAAATAACGACTGAATTTACAAGTAAATTGATGATTGGATTATTTTAATTCACATTTACTTTTAGTAAGTATATTGTTTATTTATTACTAGATTGTGTGACAATTAATAGCACAACACTACATTATGAAATATGCATTCCAGTGTGTCCATTAAACAATAGCCATTATTTTATAGAAACAATAATTTAGAGAAAATGGAAACTACACATTATAGGGATTAATCAAAATATCTATATGTAGCTCTCCAGTACAGTTACTGGATGAAGCTAACATAATATAGCTCCATCAAATCCTCTAGCAAGCCCTTGACCTCTCCTCAACGGAGCCCAACCTATGACCAAATAGAGCCGGATATTTATCTACACATATGACCTGAGATATCAACCAATTGGAAAACTAATTTGTGTATTGGAGGGCATTCTTTGTATTTCTTATGTTATTTGCATAAACACTAACATTCCTCCTTTATGTTGTCTGTGGTACATACAGTATATTATATAATTTGTTTAAAATTGTGGGAACCATTCTATAAAGTCAGCGATACTTTTTATATTTCAAAATATACTTATATACTTGGCAATAGGAGGTTCAAATAAGGGTCACGTTTGAATTTCAACTTCCTATTCCCAAGACGACTATTTTTTTTTGTTGTGCAACTTTAGTTCAGTATTGTGTGTTGTCTATTAACCTAACACTCCATGGTATTTTATGGCATGAATCCCTCTGCTCGCTTGAGTTAGTCGTATCCTTATTGTCTCTCTTTCACCCACCCAACAGATCTTGTCCTCCCTTTAAATGAGTCCTTCCTTCCTTCTTTTCTTCTTCTTCTTCCTGGCCTATTTCTCTCATACCTCATGCTGAAGAGCTTAGTCGGCACTCAAGCTAACATACAGCATAAACAAAAACTTGGCAGAGGAAGAATGCAATCTCCTCCATTGTCCCCCCCTCCCTCCCACACACACACACACACACACACACACACACAATTTCTCTTGTTCCATCCTGCTAGGGAAAATCCAGTCGGACAAGACCCTCCTTTCTCTCCCTCCCTCCCCCACCGCCCTCTGCTGAGTTCACATTCTTTGTTGTAGTCTGCTCTTATCACATCTCCCCGTCTACAACCTGGAGAAAGGCTACAGCCAGGATCCAAGGTGTTCTGCTGTGACAACCACAACAACACCAGCAGCACCTTCGTGTCATGTGTAATGTTTATTTTATGATTCAGTATGTGTGGTTGTTAAGGTGGCCCTTGGTCTTTTATTTGCTGTTTGTTTTGTATTTGAGAAGCCTTGCTTGCCGGTGTTATCATTAGGTCACGACCAAACCTATCTGAGCACGTTTCTGGTTTCATTAGGACACAACAAGAGGCCTCATTCACATGAAATGTAACTTTATTTCCAAATAATCATTATACGTGTAAATATATTTTACTTTGCTTTAAAAGATTTCTGTAAGATGTCAATCAATATTGGGGGGGTTGATGGTTACAATTTTTCATTGTTAAAAATAATGTGTACATGTAGGCTACTGTATACAGTACAACATACTTTGGTTAAATTAGCTTAACTGCTGAACTCATGTCATGGCCAGCTACAATAGAATGCTATTACTTAGTTAACATATTTGAATGGGTAGCTGTTTTAGCTCTTTATGATAACCTAACCAAGTTCAGTTAAAAGAAAAATCAGTGTTTAAGCTTCTACATGAAGTGAAGCTTTGCACGTGTGCTACAGTCCTGGAAATGTGTGTGTGTGTGTGTGTGTTGTGTGCAAATTTGTGCTTGTGAATTTTGTATTTGTCCTGAAATGTATGGCCATCTGTTTTCCCTACCCGGTCCAGTCTGGCAAAACCTTTGGAGGTGGGTTCTCTGTCATCATAACTGGCCTGTAAGGGGAATAGGGGGCATATAGTGTCTCAGGTTGGGGGGGGGGGTTCTGGTCTCAAGGGTTGTTGTTGATGATCTGCCTGGGACGACCGTAGCCTGTCATGCCAGCCTGTGACGCCCCTTTATTGGTTCCCATCTGGAGGCCGATGACACTCTGCCCTTCTTTCAGCTGGTCCTCTGTAAATTCCCTCCTGTTCTCCTGGGCCTTTCTGCTCACACAAGACATGTTTATCAGTCCAAACTGCTGTGTCACAGCAGTTTGAATGAAGACCTCTTTTGTTTTAAGACAGAGGAGGAACACATGTGAGTTAAGTTACAAAATGCTGGAAGAAGAATGCTTAAAAAAAAAAAAAAACTCACTTATGGAACCAGTTTGGGTCTCCGCGGTAATTCCCGTCGTCTTTTGTGACGGCCAGACTTCCCAAAGCCATCAAGGTCCTCTGGACAGCAGCCATGTCCTTCCCTATAGACAGACATTATTCTCAGATGAACCAAGAAGACACCCGACTACATAGGCGCAGGGAGTTCACATACTGAAATAAATACTACAGCTGGATAATAGCCCAGTTCAAACCAGCAGTTATTTCCTGTCTCACATCAAGGCCGATCTGTGTTAGCTGAGAAATGTTTAACACTACACTCAGCCGCGGTGCCAATAATACAGAGAAATGCTGTGTGTCTCACCCTCCCAGAGGTCAACCGTCTGAAATATGTCCGTTTTGTTCGCTCCGTACTTCTCGGCGGCGTGGAGGAACTGGGAGATTTGCTCCATCTGCTTAAATGCCATGGAGGAGGTCTGGATCTTTCTGATGGGCTTGCTGACACCACAGAGGCTGTTGATGAGCTCACACAGGACCTGTAGGCAACATGAGAGATAGGGCTCAGACCCAAGTGGTCGTGCAGATAATGCAACAGGCCTCACCGTAACGTCGGTATGCCTGTTGGAATTTGTTTTGCCATGCCCCAGTCAGTCAGTTAACCCCAGGGAGCCCGAAGGAAAGGAAATATTTATTTAAAAAAAAAAAAAAAAAAGTCTGATGAAAAGCCAGAAAAGAATACGACAGATCACAGTTACTGTGTGCTTCATGGGTGGCTGCCAACTTGTCAAGTTGGTTGCCAAGCAACATACTGTACATGTCAAGAAGGCTAACACATGAAATTCTACACAATGTTTTTACATTTAGAGGAATTGACTTGATTAACTTAATATTAGATTATTATTTTAATGTGTGATACGTGGAAACATGAGCGCGTGCTTATGGCTTTGGAAACACAGCCAATGCCCATTGTCCAGCAGTAATAATGCAGTCACACTAATCCGGACAACGGGCCGTTGTTTTATATTCCTCGGAGACAGTCGACTCACACATCCATCCTTGAGCCAGGTCTGGAAGCCAGTCTTTCCATCCCCGGGACGGCCGACTTTTGAACCACACTGGGCCACGATCCATTCCACCAGCCTCTCCTCCAGCTCCTGGTCATATTTCTTATCGATCTTACTTTGTACTTCACGACTCAGGCCGTATGCTGGACCTTTGTTTGCCATTGTGGATCCTGTTGGCAAAGGAGAGCAGTGGACATACTACTTAATAACCTCTAATCAGTTAATGTCAAAATTCATTATGGATATTTAATAGAAGTAATAACATTCACATTCTTGCCCTGCCAACACCCACAATACTGGCCTGCACTCAAGACAAATAGTGTGTGTAAGAGAGAAAACTTTTGCGTCTCTGTTTTAGGTGTACATCAGGTATTTTAATGTCAACTGATCATGGCATCGGGGTGCTTTAGTATAACTTATTAATAAAATCTGAACTTCCTGTCTCTGTCAGTAGTTACACCTCCCCCTTACTTCCCTGCATCCTGTTTGCTAATTCAGTTGTCACTTCCTTCCTCCCACCCTTCCGTCCACAGAAAAGGTGTGTGCAGATAACACAATGTCACTTGTATATGTACTCTGGCAATAGAATGCTTCTGTGCCTTAAACAGAGACATATATAGCGCCCTGTGTTTAACATTAAGGAATAGCATTGACCTTTCACCTCCACACAGTTCATTTTAACAGACAAGATAACGTGTGAAGATTTTGACATCTGATATTTCCTTCTGTGTTAATTTTAATATAAAGGCTGGCTTGTAGTTACTCCAGAAATTAATCCCAGTTTTGTTATCATGTTTGTAAAGGGTTGAACTATTTGTGCGTGTTAAGCTGTTTGTGTGTGTGTGTCTGTGTGTTTATTGTGTCTGCAAAGTACACTTTACCGTGTGAGACAGGACAGTACATCCTGCCCTTGGAGAAATCATTTGCAAAACACAGACTGTGCTTTATTCTCAATGTATAACATACCATCTTCAGAGACACACGTTTACAGAGCTTGTGTCTACTGGTTGCTTATTATTTTCTCTGTCTGCCAAGTAATTCAACAACTGGAGATAATCAGGTTGTTGGATTGTAAATACCACCACAAACCGCATACTCTGCTGACTGTTCTAAATGTCACTTCTATACAGGAGTCCCTTTCAAGGTGTCAGGCCCAAGGCATAATGAGGGAGTCTACAGTCCATACTTCAATGCATCAGGACGTGGTTAGAGGATGGAGGTTATTAGCCCATAGTGGTGATATTTCAAACTAACACGTGACCTGGACAAATGATAAATATAGAAGTGGCATATCTACAATTATTTACACTGATTGGTTCATTGGGATTTACAAGAACATATTAATACTGTATGTATAATCCATATACATTTTCAAACACAAATCATATTAACATACCTACAATATAGCTATATTATGACCATACAGTAGTCCAGACATTACGTTTTTTTAATTTGTTTTACATTATGTATAAGTTTCTAAGATATTTATGTTAACTCATGTTCTCATGATAATGACATGATTATCTGTTATCATGAGAAAAACTAATCTTAATGTAATATGAGCTAAATGCATGGCACCTTAGGGCCATATAACCTGCCTCTATATCAACATTTGCTTTAGCAGGCTAATCACAGCCTTCTAGTTAGACATGGTGTGGTTCCTTATAAATGGTCTCATTCTAATCAAGTTAGTCATCATGTTAAAAAAAAAAAAAAAAACTATTCATGCATTAATTTTTATTGCTCAATCCCTTTTAGCATTTTATTTTCAATTAATTTGTTTTTACCATAAAGTAGCATAGTGGTTCAACCACAATAAACATAATACAAAAATATACCATTACTTATGCAATTTTAACCCTTAGATGCTGACCATGACATGAGCTCCACTGGTGCAGCTGGGAGTTATGCTATTTTCCCTGCACATTGGTGATTTGACAATACGCATATTGTTGTGGATATTAGTGGGTATCATCAAGAATTCCAAGTAGCTGAGATTTCTTTCATAGAAAAAATAAATGTTAATGTCTGCTACAATGCTGAATTAGCTTCAAAGTACTGTAGTGTAATTTCTTACCTCAAATGATATCGAGTTGCTCCAGCTAAACAGATTGATATCATCAGTATTTGTCATGTTAATCTTATCACAGATAAGATCTGTGGAGATTTAATCATTTACTGACTGCTGTATTCCTACATCTTTAATTCACAACTGCGCTATAGAGCCTACTTCCTGTGTTTGATTGCATCACATGATTGTGAGAGTCAAATAGTGTGACTTAGCAGAGGCATTTGGGTTCAGCTTGCCTAATATTAAAACAAACTTTTCTGGTATATGACACCCAGTGTGAATTAAGTACATATTGCACAACATCAACTGCACCGTTAACTCTTCCTGTCAACAACAAGAGCTTTCCAAAGGCATTGATAACACTAGTAACAGGCCCTGAGCCATTGCGGCAGGGGGTTCCTCTGAAAAGGGTCTGTGTGGAATGGATTGTGGGTTAAACAGGAGCAACTGTATTCATACAAACAGGCTTGGCATGTTGGATGTGTTGACAAATAAAGTTTGATTATTGTCATGCTCCATGTATGCAACAGCTTGAACTTGTGTGTCCGTGTGTGTGCATGTATGTGTTATTGAAAGTATATCAGGGTGGGGTGCAGGATATATTGTGAATCCATATAATGCATACAATATCCCACAGGCCATAAAACAAAAATGATAACCTACTATATGTAAAACAAGACAAAAGAGAATGGATGTCCATTGTTACAGAACAGAAGTAAGTCTTAACTTACAGTATTCACACAGCAGATGTTGATATGAATGCAGGTGGGTCTTGTGGTAGTTAAATGGTTATTCTCTTCTTCCCAACACAATCCTGGACAGAGCACGCTCTAAAGGAGGACTGACGGAAAAAAAAACTAGTAGACTGAAATTACTTCACCTCTACAGCAAGATTGAACAAGTGAGAAACGCCCTCCAGCCTCTGATTTCATTCTTTGACCCACCCCTTTTTCCTTTTTCTCTTTTTCCCCCCCCGTCTCAAATTATAACTCCTTATTTAGGAGAATGACGGGGAGGGAAAGAAGGCACGTCCAAATAGTTTGGTGTGGTCAATGAAAGGAATTCTACAAATGTTTCCCTCTACCACTTAGAACCAACGAGAAAGAGGAAGTGATGCAGGCATGGTGAACAGTAGTTTTTGACAAAACAATGAATGACATGTCCTGCCAGAGAACATTAAAAGTACATTCCTTGATTTATGGACAGTTATAGTTCAGGGGAAACTATAAGGAAATCTAGTAGTTTAACTTTACGGCCATAAGCAAGAATGTAATGCTTCTTCACAATGTGTATAGTTTGTAGCCAGTGAAAACCTTCAAGAACAGGAACAAACTATGAAACGTCATGATACACGGTGGTAATATACGGTATGTGAATGTAAATTTCAATACGTGAGAGAACCTCATCCTAATGTGTGGTGTGTTTTCACACTTCTGGTCTGTTTTAGTGTTTGTCATTTGCAGCCAAATACCGTACATCAGAATGTGTGAAATCATTTAGAGACACGCCCTATGGACATGTCATCCAAACAGAAGCAGGCCTGGACCAACATTGACATAGAATGTGATAATGTTAGGAGGAGCTGGCCACGTTTGATGTTGTGTGATGATGCCAGTCCATAAGCCCTTTGGCTTTATAGGTGTACATGGTCAAAACGTTGGGTTTTAATTGTCTGCTGCTAACCTCAACACCATTCTGTTGGCATGTGTTTTTACGCTTTCTGTGTTTAACAGGTGTTAACTTGTTAGATAACATCACACCCATAAACTGACATACCTACACAATTCTGGCCAATGTTTGCTGTTTAGAGATTCACTGTCATTCAGAGATCTATGGCCCCCCCCCCCACATAAATAAATATGACAACTTAATATGGATTGGCTAAGTATACAAAAGTATAGCTAGAGAGAACCAATTTGATGTAGTGGCACACAGGGAGAGCACATCAACAGAGAGAGAGAGAAACATGGAAAACATCCAGCAAACCTGTAAATGGTCAAAATACACACCGGTGAGAAATTCCACATGAGCTGATGTAAGGGAAAAGATGGTCAGCAGGTCTGTCTTTAGCAGTTAAGCTGGCTCAGCATTTTCCTCAGACAAGAAGAGTTATCATGAGTTCTGAAAAAAGTCAGTGATCAATTCTCATTTTTCTATATGGGCTTGTAGTGGATTTACGCAAGATGTGTGTACCTACCTTTGAGATTTTTTCTTCATGTGCTGGGCATTATGCTGTGAGTGTATAGCCAGTTTGCAGTGGTTTTTCTTGCCTCACCTGCATGTTATACGGAGAAAATATATACAGTACTTGTTAGCAATGAACCATTTTAACAATTTTACAGTCCCCAATAAAAGCTAAATAGCTTAATCAGGTGTTACTCTTGTCCCCCACATATATAACATCAGAATTAATTGCAATATAGTCAAAACAACTACAGCACAAGCATGTGTTACATTCATGTGGAAAACCTCCACATTAAAGAACACATATCTTTCCGTTGTTCCCAGAGTATTTTTTTTTACCCCATCTGCCCCAAAGCCTAATAGACTATCAGAGAACAGGTCATAAACTGCGGTGATGTCATTAAGACCTGTGTATCATCTATATCCTCTGCAGACAAATGGAACACATCAAAGAGCATAGTGAAATATTATACAGCACTCTGGGCATTTTTTGGGGAAAAGTTGCACGTTTGTCATGGGATATTGTCATATACAGGTCACTGATTTTACAAAGATACAACACAGATGCCTTCCAGTCTGTACGAATACACTCCATTTGAGCAGTACATCTTATTTATGTGACTATAGCTTTATATCACACACACACACACGCACAAGCGCGCGTGCACACACACACACACACACACACACAGTTCATACAATGATTTTCACCTATACTGTACCTTAACTCAATTATTTGTTTTACAGTGATCTTTGTCAATTTAAATCATATTGAGATTAGATATAGTTATCAGTTATTTCAACTTATTAAAATTAAATGTAATTCACACAATTTAAATTAAAGTGAATATTGACGTTGCAGTGTTAATATTGTTCCACATGGTGGCACTGCGGCTAAGTCAACGAGCAATCTAAACCTGAAAGACCATTGAAAAGAAGGTAGGATTGCATTAAAAGCAAAGCCGCTAGACTACTTCAAGTAACTTAGTAATGATAAAGACGGCAATTAAAGAGGCGTTTTCTTAACTGTGAAATGTGGTCCCATATCGGCTAAATGATGCATGGCCGCATCAAGTCATCTCCCTTTGCTGTGGAACATGGTGTAGCCTACCTAATATTAGCTAGATACAAGGCCTACCTACTTAAAACTAGATTTTTATACATTAGGCTACTATATTATATGTGTTGTGTATGTTATACGATACAGATATTGTATGTTAGCTTCAGTTTCAGTTGAAAGACCAAAGCTTGTTTAGAGTTTCCCCCGACTAAAGTCTGATGTGTAAGAATGTTTTATAATATATTAAATCTAATATTCAAGGAACAGACAGGCAATGGCGATAGCCAAAAATAACTGTCTGATTAAATCTCTTACCAGGTTGAAGGCAGGTGGTGCTATTATGCAATTGATGTTAAATGCTGATTTAAGCGTCCACATGAACGCATTAGCCTACGCAAGGGTGTTTACTCATTGCCAACCTTTATACTGTATACAAGTCATACAGAATGTGTCAGGTGTCCTCTTGCCCAACAGGCGAGTCACAGGGTGTGTCCACACCTGGGCGTTGTTTCATCAAAAGATAAAGCATGGCAAATTGACATGACGTCAACGAGAGGTATTGGTATGGAGGTCTGGGGGAGCTCCCGCAGGAAATGTTTTGCAAACACTTAATTTCCAGCATTCTGATGAATAGTTATGCACCTTCATCAAGTTATGGGGCGGTATGGTAGTCAGAGAAATTACATAAGGACTACTTAATTTATAGTATTTCACATGCTCTGTGCCCTAGATTATAATTAATCCATTAATTTTTACCATCTAAAAATGTGTGAATATAACCATAAAATGCAACTTTTCATACCGTGATCACTTTTTATCAGCAAGTCACTTTTGGGCACGACACCGGGACCGGGTCCAGGTATAGGCCTACATGCCCAGCTAGTGGGTCAATGTCTAAACATTTGGTGGAAGGAATTTGGAATATAAATGTTACCACCATGTTGTGGGATTACAGTTTAAACTAAGGCAATCTCAGATGTGTTTGTTAGTACCCGTGTTGTGGCCATAACTAGAAAGGGGCAGGGACTACTACACATGCCTCTTTCTTCATTTCTGCTGCACACCAGTGATGGATGACAGTTACATGCTGTCAGGTGCAATTAGGAAATAAGATTAGCCTTGCACTTAATTTATGCGGCCTCTCTTTATTGATCTGAAAGCCAGATATCCACGAATGGGGGATGGGTGTGGGAGAGTCTGAAAGATTAGGAGGCAAACCCATCAAACACATCTATGTGTGTGTGTGTGTGTGTGTCTGTGAGGGTTGGGGAGGGGGTTATGTATTTAAAATAGGACAATGGGCATTTGCCTTACCGTAAATGCAATTTTAAAAATGAACAAAAATGAATAAACCAAGCACTGACTTGCTTATTTTTGGAAGCCAGGCCTATATTTTCCCCCTAGATGGGTGTATTTACTGACTTAAATGAAACCATGAAATGTGTGTGTGTGTGAGTATGCATACGTACGTACGTGCGTGTGTGTGTGTGTCCGTTATATTTCCAGACTGGGTATTGTGAATGTGTGGATATCTTGGAGAATTGTTGCAGCAATACAACTCTTATTGAAAAGCTGCCAATCTTGTGCTACCTCCAGGAGTGGGGAGCTGGTCTATTAGAAGAAGGCTTTAAACTTGTAAATGGCTCTAAATCACAGACATTGGAGAAAGGGTACCTGCAGAGTTAAACAGACCTTCTTCACACGCTAACATGCTGCCAGGGGTTCCCAAATTGCCGTTCGGGGGCCCTTGAGAGGGCACAAGACACTTCTTGAGGGGTTGTGAAAGGGTTTTGAAGGTACATGCTTTGTACACCCAGGTGGAAATTGCATGATGGGCTATTTATACCCACTGGTGCCCTCTGCAAATTATCATAATTTTGTAGTATTAATGTTTTTAATTAGATGATTAATTGTGTATTAATTATGTCACATCTCCCTACTAAGATTTGCTGTGTCTTTTAAATAGAGATCCAGATCCATCCAAAACACTGCAGTAATGGCTTGTTGGTGCTCAGGTCATCAATCTTGTAATCACCGAGTAATGAAACTGTTTTACGGAAACACACACACACACACACACACACACAAGCTGTAATGTAAACTGACTGTGATTTGAGTTTCCACTAGTGTGAATTAGGTGTTTTTAAGGATTGTAAATGTGGGAGCAATTTGTGTGTGTGTGTGTGTGTGTGTGTGTGTGTGTGTGCGTGCACGCATTCCTGTGTGTATGCCTGTACATGTGTATGTGCACCTGCAGTTTCCATTGCTGGGGTATAATTTTGAGGCAACTCTGACGCAAATCTGAACTATAGACATATATGTTTTATTTTATATGTAGTCTTTTGGCTGATTAGACCTCATGTATCACCTGGTACATTGGTTTATTTGTTGTTATATGTGCTTGCTGGCTGAGATAACTTGTTATGAAGAACCAGGACCAGCATAATCTGTTGTGGGAAAAGGCACATGGAGCTATAGTTAAGCGCGCCTGTCCTAGGGCTTGCTGCTAGCCTGCCCTATTATCAGCATGTCCTCTAGGAGAGGTGAGAGCGAGGCATTGAGCGAGCAGCAAATATAGGTTGGTGAAGCTTTGGTTAAGTGGCAACCTGGCTCTAAACACATTTTACATGGAGGACCATGGGAGGTCTCCTGCACGTGTAATTGGATTTGAAGTATTGTTGTCAGGTGTGACAGATTGAAAGAAGAAGGTAGGACAGCAGGGTGAGAGAGAGAGAGAGAGAGAGAGAGAGAGCGAGAGCAGAAAGCCAGGTATGAGGGAAAGGTAATGTCACTATAGCAGTGCATCCATGTTGTAGAGAGATCCTTGGGATTGGCCAAGGCTAGGTAGGAGGCTGTGGAGGGAGGGGTGGCCAGGTTGTAGATGAAAGAGGACAGAGAAGGTCACGCGCAGGAGGGAAGGGGGGGGGGGGGGGGGGGGGGGGGGCAA
>JAODUK010014761.1:0-22856 GCA_027564635.1 Typhlichthys eigenmanni | reverse complement strand
GGCGCCAAGCTAAGCATCGTGGTGCAGGCGCCAAGCTAAGCATCGTGGTGCAGGCGCCAAGCTAAGCATCGTGGTGCAGGCGCCAAGCTAAGCATCGTGGTGCTGGCGCCAAGCTAAGCATCGTGGTGCAGGCGCCAAGCTAAGCATCGTGGTGCAGGCACCAAGCTAAGCATCGTGGTGCAGGCACCAAGCTAAGCAGGCTAAGCACAGACATCAAGCTAATAGGTTAGGCTGACGGATATTCTGGTTGTATTTCTGTTTCAATTTTTCGACATTATCTACGTATAACATTACAGCGTCGGGAGACATTAAAGCACCAGTGCAACCAGAATAACAGTTATAAACTTTATATGATCATTATAAGAAGACACTTTAGTCTGCGACTATCCAGGCGACAATGCAACCGTTATAGAGACGTCATTACAGAGATGTCAAGAAACTGTGCCAGACTTAAATGCGGTGCTGGAAGATGACGTTTTGCCACCGGCGAGCAAGTATGCACACGCTCATCGACACAAAGTCTTCCTCAAACGGAGTAACAAAGCAGAGGAACGCATCAAAGGGGCGACTCGGGGAGAACATTTTGCTCTGTCAAATTCTGCATCGCCTTGATCAAGCCTAACTTTCCTTCTCCCTCTATTCAAGGCGCCAAAAGCACCTTGCCAAAAAAAGTACAATAGAGGCTCCTCAGAATCGTGGCATGCGTTCTAGGCACAACAGTGTTCCGTTGTTAGGGAGAGACGCGCATGGCTGCGTGTGTCTCAGCAGTCCGTATGCTCTGCGTACAGATGTGTGCATTTCGTCTTAGGAGCGCTCTCTCACCTGCATAATGTCAGTGGTGGGCGCACACAGAAGAACCTTCTTTCCCTTCCCGCCGGGGCAAATATTTACATTACATTACAATGTGCTGATTGCCTCCCTAATGGCGAGCGAGACTCTATGTATTGTAGTGAGACAGCATCGCCACTCAGGCATGCTCTGTGGCTATAGCACAGCAATTAGCAGCGATGGGGTGAGCAAATAAAACAGTATTGTGTCTGGACACATAAACACACACATAATAAATAAATAAAATTTTTAAAAAAAAAATTTAAAAATGGAAAAAAGAAAAGGATGCCTGGCATTGTATTATCCATCACAATTGGCTCTCAAACACCATGCAGACATACCATGACTAACTGTCCTGTTGATTCCAGCCAGAGAATGGGGGGAAAACAGGTTCTATTATTCATGGAGAGTAATTTGTGTTGATGCTGGTAGAGAGAAAGCATTAGAAGAATGCTAAACATTTTAGCATTTTTATTCCTTCAAATCTGCAGTGGTTCAAAACCTCTTCAGAAACTAATAAACTATTTTAGATAGTTATCTGAGTCTAGAGAAACCACCGGGGAGAGTTTGTACTAACCAATAAAATGCAGGATGTTTATTTTTGCGAGGGGCGCGAATGCGATGGCAATCGGGCTTCGGTGAAAAGAAGCAAGGATGCTACTTTGTTGACATGCTAACATGCTGTTAGCATCACCATTGGAGAGTGTAGTGAGCTGGCTCTAGGCGCGATGAGGGGTGAAGGTTTTTGGCTGGGCAGAGTTTTAGACCTGTGTTGAAAGCAGACCCTGCTCATTAAATGCGAGCACTGTGATCAAAGATTCACCGCAAGGTGTTTCACCTATCACAGAGGAAATGCAACAAGATTCTCAGCCGTTTTCTCTCCGCCAAACACTTTAATTGTATCTCTTTCCACACTAATCTGCTGCCCTCAGAACGGTGCCCACGTTTTAATTAAACACACCCCATATAAGATTAGATATCACTTAGGGCTGCGTGAACTGATGCATTTATCTTGTCCTAAATCTCCACTCCATTGTGGAATGACACAACCCAGTTAGAGTGTTTTGTTATTCTGATATTAAGGAAAACGGCATGCAGACACACACCTACACACACACACACACACACCCTCTACCAAACCTAGGTCCACTGAAGATAGCGTTTGGCTGCTGGACCACACTTTTGACTTCCGTACTCATCGCTCAGATGACAGGCCAGTGAGCGATGAGCATCCAGCCCGACCACCTCATCTCGACACTCCTTGGCTTCGATTAATACCAGGATTATTCAGCCAGAACGCATCAACACAGCTCATATTTCTGAGTGAGGCGGGGGATAAATGGATCACTCTCGCCCTGCCAATAAATCAATAGAACATTACGCAGATGAAAAAAAAGAGTTCACACGGGAAGAGAGGAGCAGAGACACTGACCGTGCTGAGCTCACAATAAAGCAAGGAAGGAATATGAAAAACTGGGACAGAGGACAGTAAACATGTATTTTATACCATAAGCATACAGTATATAGTATAAAACTTTAAATATTTATGTAAGAACACATTTTGCCACAGGTAAAGGCATCTATTATACCCATTACCATACTTTTATGATCATCAGTTATTGATGTTTTGTTGTTTGAAGCTCAGGTCCTAATTTATAATTCCATGTACATTCTAAAATGACATTCAATAATTTTTATAGGAATAGTAAGCTAATACACTTTTTGTAGAATTCACCAAATAGCGTATCTCGTCGAGATTACCCTTCTCTCTGCGTGCTGAGAAAAAAAAAAATCCAGCACTTTCATATAGCCCTTGCTCCGTAAATAGAAACATAGACAAAGTGCCAAACACCGCTCACAGCAACAATATCCTAGCCTTCGTAATGCATTTCCAATGTGTGGGGCGGAGATTCTGGAGGACCCTATGGCACAGAAGGGAGAGGTGTTTTGTTTTGATCCAGTTCAAATATCAACAAGCTTTCCCCAGGATGACTTACTGTACATCATTTTAATACTATTCAGTATTTACTAATCACAGGGTCTACTAATGTTTACTGGTGTACTGTACCGTGTAATGTATTGTACCATGTCACTGGTAAATCCCACTCACAACCAGTGTTGGGCAGTAGTTACTAGTAACTAGGGACTGACAGTAATAGTATAACTTTTTCCAGTAACTAGTAGTGTAACTAATTACTTATTATATTATTGTTGTTATATATTATTGTTGTTATTACTACAAAAGTAATAACATTACAATTACTAATCCAAGTAATGCTGCACTACTGTGTTACAAGAACGAGATTTCTGATACTTAGGGTAGGCTAAATGAACCAACCTGTCAATCATCTGGTTTGAGAGGCTGCAGTGTTTTCACTTTGGCTGATTGTTGCCTCCTAAGGTTCGTTATTGTTCCAATGAAGAGGATTCAATTCTAAAATGAGCTGGCTACACAGGTTGTCATTGTTTGAAGGGATGAGGCAAGGTAGAGATTGAAAGAAATATAGTAATGTAACTAGTAATTTAACACATTTATTGTAATAACAAGTAATAAGTAAAGTAACTTAATACAATTCCTGAATAACTTGCCCAACATGGCTCACAACCTACCAGAGTATGTGAGTGGAACTGAGGGGTTGGAAATCCTGCTCACGCCTCTTTGAGCAAAGTCTACGCTCCGCTCCTCCTCTTCAAGTCTTTCCATACCACTCATAACTGCTCTTTGCTCAAAGGAAACAAAACTGACGCTCCATATTTGCTCCATTAATTTCGATGTGTATTACAAATAAAAAAATAATACAACTTGATGGTGTGGGCAGCCATGTTGCTTTGACCTCAAGTCAGAACTCGGTGTTGAGAAACCTTACCCGAGATACCGACATGGAATTCTGAGATGAGGGGGCGTTTTGTCGGAAGACGGAAATTCTGTTCTGAAGTATGCTCGAACGCAGCATAACTCCTCACCAAGTGTCGAGTTGTCCCTGAGCAAGACACCTAACTAGAGGTCTTCACGGGTCCAATTTTTTGGATCCAAAATTAACCAAATAATTTTTCACCGACCCGTTTTGCATAAATTAAAAACCTATAATATGAGATTGGTAAATCGCATTTACCCGAGAATCATAGAATTTATGTTAGACTCAAATTCTAAAAAGTTTTGGAGGACCCATGAAGACCTCTACACCTAACCCTAACTGCTCCCCTGGTGGTCAGGTGGCGCCTAGCATGTAAGCCATCACCACCAGTGTACGAATGTGTGAATGTGAGGCTTTACTGTAAAAATCTTTACGTCGCTGGAAGGTTATAAAAGCGCTATATAAAGTGCAGTCCATTTAGCATTTAGGGCAATCATTAATATGCAAAAGAATAGGTTGGTGTTGGCTGTGTGTGTTTGCTTGTGTATTTTCATGTCCTGGTCCGCTCATGCACAGACAGAGTACACAAGTACACATATACAGTATGTACATGAGTGATGTAGGGCTACAAAGCACATTATTTGTCAATGTGTTGCACACACACACGCACACACACACACACACACACACACACACACAACTCCCACTTCAAGCAAACCCCTGCTCCACCCAACCTACCTTTTACATAATAACGATTTAATTGCTAACGCTAATGAGCGTCACTGAACGCGCCAACGCCGCCCTAACGGTGCAGAGAGGGACAGCGGACGACTGCCATCGACTGCCATTGGTGAGTGAACTGAGCGGTGAGTTAGACAATCTCGCAGGTGATGCTGCCCCGATTCCATCTGAAAGCATGCCGATGCTGCAGGCTACCTCTCCTGATACATTACAACAGACTGTGTAGGCGGTGGTTGCTGCACCGTCTGAGCCACTGGCATTCTGCTGCGATTAGCTGCGGGAATGGGGCCGAGAGACAGAGAGAGACAGAGAGAGACAGAGAGAGAGAGAGAGAGAGAGAGAGAGAGAGAGAAGACATTCTAGCTGCGGGAATGGGACCGAAAGACAGAGAGAGAGAGAGCGAGAGAGAGAGAGAGAGAGAGAGCGAGAGAGAGAGAGGGAGAAAACTCAACTACATTAAAGTTTCGATGACTGCGGTGAAATATTGCAGAGAGAGGAACTTCAAAAATTGATTTTGATATGGAATGCAATGGAGAGAGAGAGGCGGGGGGCAGAAATCAGCAGTGAGGGTCTCCTCCAGGAGCACAAGAGGAGCGAGTGAGGTAGAACAGAGCGGAGGCCATCAGCCATCTTCTCCTGTGTGTCCCCGACCACCCCATCTTCTCCCTATTCTTCTTCTTCAGCTACAATAGGCCACAATCTACAGTATGTGTGTGTGTGTGTGTGTGTGTGTGTGTGTGCATGTGTGTGTCTACCTGGCCAATTATATCCTTGTGCTGGAGCCGTCTCCGCCTCCCTGACCTTTCCAGCCCCTCTCCCAACAGACCCCCCCCCCACCCCCACCCCCTCCTCATCCCCTATCCCTTTTCGTCGCCCAAAGTCATTCCGTTCCTTGGGCCGGGACACTGAAGTCTCAGTCTCTGTCTCCCCACTCTATCCATCTATCTGCCCATCTATCTATCCATCCATCCATCCATCCATCCATCCATCTACCCATCTATCTATCTGCCCATCCATCCATCCATCCATCCATCTACTAATCTATCTATCTATCTGCCCATCTATCTATCTATCTATCTGCCCATCTATCTATCCATCCATCTACCCATCTGCCCATCCATCTATCTATCTGCCCATCTATCTATCTGCCCATCTATCTATCTATCTATCCATCTATCTACCCATCTGGCTATCCATCCATCTATCCATATATCTATCCATCTATCCATCTAGCCATCCATCCATCCATCTGCCCGCCCAATGACCCTGAGCAGAATCTACCTAAAGGGTCAAGAGTCGTAACGAGGATGTAGCGAGCCTCTAAGAATCAGGCTAAAGTGTTGTTTATTTAATCTCCATGGCCCTGTGCGTGTACTGTGGTTGGGGGATGGGGGTCGTTCGCTTTATGCTGAGTTTGTAATAGCTGGAGCATTTCCATAGCCAACCCTAGGAAGGAAGGAACCGCACGGCGATCTGCCCATTAGGTGTTATAGGGCAGCGTTTCGCAACCCTGGTCCTGGAACCCTGCCCTGCATGTTTTAGAACACCCCTTATTCAAATGAATGCGTTGTAATCGGGCCTCTGCAGAGAGTGACAACAATCCACTCATTTGAGTCAGGTGTGTTGGAGCAAGGAGACATCTAAAACATGCTGGACAGTTGGTCCCCCAGGACCAGGATTTGAGAAACGCTGCTATAAGGGTCCTATCTCAGCATGGCACCGCAATCCAATCAAAATGACCGATAATGAAAGCCAAGCAGAGGTTTATAAAACCTTGAACGCAAGAGAGTCACCGCATTAGCCAGCTACGGTAATAATAAAGCAGATAAATCCCACACTTTGTTCTTCCTGTCCACCCTTACTGATTCCTCTGTCTTCCTTCGCTCTCTCTCTCTTTTGCACTTTTTTCCTATTTCCCATCCCATTTTGGTCTGATTCACTCTATCGCCTTCTGTCTTTGTCACTGCAGAAGAATAATTAAAGCGCTTTGATGCCTGCCTGCCTGCCTGCCTTCCCTCAAGTACTTCACAGGGACAGAGGAAATAGGACTGCTCCACCAGACCTTAGACTTTGCCTTGAATGTCTCCACTCCATTTGAGAGCAGCTGGAGATTAAATAAAGGCCAAGCGATAGGCATTTCGGTTCCTCTTGGTAGGGCTCTTACGTGACTACTGAGACCTATTTAGCGGTCACCGGTCTGCAACATATTCACGACAAAGAGTACACCAGCCAAAACGCCAATAAAATGGCGATTATCTTGTGTGCACACGTCTGTGTGTGCTTGCGTATTAGCCTAGGATTCAAAATGGTGCCATCGAGGATTAGGTTTAATGTGTAGTGGCCTGAGAAAATAGTCCATTCTATCTGTTACGTTATTCATTCAGAAGGACCTGCGGGAGTTGAGCGCATCCTTTCATTTCTAGCTATTGCGAAACCGCTACATGTTATGTTAACGTATCGCCAGAGACATTATATAGAGGAGACATGTCACTTTGAGAATTTTGAATGGAGCTCTATGGGAGAAACACCAAAGGTGACAGTTGGAAGAACATGTCCCACCTCTACCCCAGAGCCAATTGCCTGATTTATAATTGCAGAACGAATAACCTTTTAAGCCAATATGGTGTTGAAAAATCTTGCACATGCGTAGTGGAATTTCAGTGGTTTTAAGATGTTTTTCATCAGATTTGACTCACGATTGTATACGTGCAATTCTTATGTCCCAATGATCAATGAAAGAGTGGTTATGACTCTCTCGCCATTAATGCCATTGAGTACTTTCTAAATAAAAGTCCGGAAGTTCAAAAATTGTTGCCGAGTGGCGAGACTTGCCTATAAGGACTTTGGTATCGCTAACATTTACACTACAGTTGGTTACACTGTATCATGCAAATCCCCCGTTTACATAGCACAGTTTGAACCAGGACAACACGCCTTTTGCCTGGGCTTTGGTCGTACTTCAAACACCGGTGGACCTGGAAGTTGTGCCAGAAAACATTAAGCCCTCACCCCAACCCATCGTGCTATATACCATTATCAAAACCTTGGAGCTTCAGACACTGTGTCAGGCTTTGATGCTGTCCGGTATATATGCAAAAAATATCTGAATTTTAGCATGTGCCCAGAAAATAAAATGTGGGAGAAATATCTTTGCTAGGCATGTAACGTACTGTACCTGCTGGATATAACCTCTACTTTCTGGTTTGTTGTGTTGGCACAAACGGAAATCAAAGTGAGAGGCTTTTGATGTGCACCTTGGGCTCGTGGCAGCTCTACATATGTGCGCGTGAGCGTGCACAAATCATGTCCACGCATGGCATCAGAGATGCAGCTGGGTGGATGGCACAATAATAAAAATGTTTTTCATCATAGAGAGAAGTGGCCTGCGACAATAAAATAATTTGCACACAGGTCCAAGCGGAAGTTAAGGTGTAACACATATGGTTAACCTTTCTTTCAAATTTACAACAAATTCAAAACAAGCTAAATAGTTCCCTCTTTTCTCCGCTGTTCTCCCTCTCTCCCCTGTCTATCCATCTGGTCATATATCATTTTCTACTTCTCTACTATGCTTTGCTTTACAATGCATTTCCACGACGGGGGACTGCGGAGCAAAACAGTTTGATTTGAGCTCGAAGTTAGCAAGAATGATTGACCCTGCCTTTAAATCCAAAACCACTTCCTTGCCTTTAATCTGCACAACCAAATGAAAACCCTGATCACCGCAGGCAAACGTAAGCTCTGTCTTGCGCTACTGCTACAACACACCCCTTTGACTTGTTTACACACACCCCCAAGTCGCTGTCACCTCAGAGATGCAGGTGGAGAGTTAACATTTGTTTTGGCAGAGCAGGTTTAAGTGCTTCATGTTCCCCTTTGTCCCGGTGTGTCTGCATGTGTGTGTGTGCGTGTGTGTACAGTGTTTGTGCAAAGCTTGCGCAGGTCAGAGCCAATGTACAACAGCATAGCTGTTTGTGCATGTTTGTGTGTCTGTAGGCATGGACGTCTTGTTTGCACTCGCATGGCACAAGTGTGGTTGTTGGAAATATTGTTGTATGGCATGGGAGAGACACACACACACACACACACGCATACGCAGACACACACAGACATGCATACACATTTCATAATATTTCATCAGACAAGCGAGTGGGCTGTAAACCACCATACCTGCCAGCTCATATCTGCTCCCATCCCCCTTGGAAACCAAAGCAATCACATTCGCCAACTTTCCCTCGCTGGAAGCTACACAGTCTCACAATTCGGCACACGTGCATTTCTCCTTTGTCCAATACGATAATAGCAACCGTAATATACAAGCCTTTCCTGATAGATGTGGAGACTGCACTTTATTATCGGCAGCAAAAGCCATCCAAAAGCCACAGGATGAGACTTGAAAGCTACGATGGATAACTTTCGATATGCTTTCTTCTCTGGTGAAACAACACATTATCTATTTGTCCAGGACTGTCACACCTACACACCATTACAGAACCAATTGCAAATAAAATACAATCTTTACTGCATTACAGCACTTAGAGGATAAACAGCAGCAGAGAGAACATCTTCCTGGTCACATTCCCCTCTAACACTCCCCTTTTGTGAGCTCTCATAAACTCTCTCCTTCCCCTCCCATATTACCAGCCACAATTTGTGTGTTAAAAACTATTCCCATTTACAGAGCCAGGGCCGTGTAGGGAAGAAAAAGAATGAGATATTTATGTGCCCACAGAACGGTAAACTAGAGAACTGTGTGCAGATATTTGCAGATTTTTACAAAGAAGTGTATTAACTTACAATCGCTGACTCTGCCTTTACTAAGACGTAAAGTTCATGTAAACATACATACACATAGACACAGCAAATGCACATACAAGCGGCAACAGCCAGACACCTGCAACAAAGACACCCACATACATAACTATCCCTCCGCACGTCAACACCACATAACCACCACACTGTAACCCCATAAAGATGCAGGCAGCCCCTCCTCGGCAATGATCACCACACTGGCAGTCTTGCCTCCACACCTCATCAACAACTCCCATAAGGATCAATACAGCACTTCAACATTGATTCTGTCTGCCGTGATCAATATACCCTCCAATAATCATCAATTACATCCGTTCCACCATTACAGGTTAGATAAGACGTGCTGTTCTTTAGGGGTAATCTGACTAAATCACAGCCACCAGGTAAATTGATCCTAATGGCTTCTATAATTAACTTGGGTGGATTGTGTTCACGTGTGTGTACTCACACAAAGTACCATAGCACATACACAAGCCTTTAAAAAGATTAATTAGGTGATGTGTATCATTTTTCTCATATGGAGCCTGAATACAATTGATGTTACAGTATGCCATTTACAGATGTCAGAAATCTACATTTGTTAAAAGGTATAGTCAGCTATTGCAAGTTAATTGAAAGCTAATACACTATCTTTACTTTCTTTTAAATATCTCGTCGCATTTCGCTATATTTCTTATTCTCTGTGCGTGCTGAAATAATAATCTGGTACTTCTGTAAACTCCGTAAACAGCAAGATAAACAAAGTGCCGAACACCGCTCAAAGCAACAATGCCACTTGGCTTCGCAATGCATTTCAATGTGTGGAACAGAGCTATGGAGGGAGTGTGTTCTGATTTGAGCAAGCGTTCTCGAGAACGGCTAACCCTCCCTGTAAGGTAAATTCTAGAATAACGCCAATGAAACATAATGAAGTTTGACTGGCTGAAGTGAACGCCATCCTCTATGAAGCATGTCTCTAATGAGAGCCATTGCTGTGGCTGGATGTCACAGAACAGAAGAAAGCAGGTATGTTGCGTAGGCGGCCAGCGAGCCATGCTTTCTATAGCGTAGTCTGACAATAAAGCATATGTTTCCTTCTGCATGCGGTCTACAGATTAATGAAGGTGACAGTAGTTTCGCATACAAGGTATAAACCATGGAACTACTGTATATATAAGAGGTTTAAATGCTCACGCACGCAAACACACACACGCTCACAAACACGCACGCACGCTAACACATGCACGCGCACACACACACAGGCACGCAAACGTGCAAACACGCATGCACGCAAACACATGCACGCGCGCGCACACACACACACGCAAACACGCACGCACACACATACTCAAACACACGCACACACGCACGCTGTATGATATAGATGTGCAGACTGTGGCTGCAGCTTTTGTTGGAGGCATCTCCCATTGCTCCCCCCTTCCTCCCCCACCCCCCCACTTCACAGAACCTGATAAGCTCTGTTCCTGCTCGGCCAAATAGACAGAGCGGGGGCTGTGTCCTAGATGTCTGCATACAGTGGTAGCGCTGCGTTAATTCGCTCAGACGTTGTCAGGAACGCGGCTGAGCTTGGCAGGGGCGGTGGGGTGGGGGGGGGGGGGTGGTGGGCGGAAGGGGGGGGGGAGACAGGGGGGTGGATATACGGGGCTCGGAGATGGAGAAATGGATTCAGAGGGAAATAAATAAAAAGACAGAATCTGACAAGGGATGAGGACGAGAGGGAGAGAGAGAGAGAGAGAGAGGGGGGGGGAGGGGGAGGGGGAGAGAGAGAGAAAATGGGAAATGACAAGATGGATAGACAGGGGAGAGAGGGAGAACAGCGGAGAAAAGAGGGAACTATTTTGTGAGAGTGAATGGGTTTGGCTGTTACATATGGAGGATTAACGGGGGTGACACATCCCTTGTGGGCGCAACGCCTGCCCTTAGTTGCCTCATTCAAGGCATATATGTGACTTTCCTACCGTTATTTTAGGACTACTCATAGTATAATAGTAGTATAATATTACCTAAAGCCTATAACATAATGTATGCTCTTTTATAAATACAGGGATTATGGATATAAATGATTTGGCACGAGTGTTGGCATATTGAATTACAAAAGTGTAATATAAAATGAGCCAACATGTCGGTAAGATGTAGCCTAACCCTATTGTAGTGTCTGTGCTCGATATTTTCTCCAACTCATTGATTGTTTCAAAGAAATATGACATAAACCGTACTCAAACCAGTATCGCAGCCCGACATCCTAAATCTACTTCTGAGGTCAGTCTGGAGTTAGGGTCAAGTGTGTTGGACAGAGGCTATAGTGGAGAGAAAATCAATTACTTCAATGTGTGTCTGTGTGTATCTATGTGTGTGTGTGTGTGTGTGTGTGTGGAGGACATGATTGTATCATCCAGTTCAAAGCGCTGACTGAAACTTGAGTGATTTAGGTGGGAGGAGAAGAGAGGAGTGACTCATATCTTGACCCAGATAGCTTCCATCCTCATCATCTCTACATGGCTCGCTCTTCAGGACATGTGCACTGCACGCACGCACACGCACGCACACACGCATACACACGCACACACTTTCTGCCTGTACAGTCAACACCAAAAATGCTTCTGCTTACACAGAAATGCAAATGCACTCACATACACACACACACACACAACACCACCAACACCACCACCACAACAAACAAAACGTTCCGTATCAGAAGTTATTCGGCATCATCAGACTAAGCCCTGCAGATAATGGCGAGGCACCGTGTCATTGGCCTGATTAATCCTTAGGCTCTCTGGTGAGCACTTGATAAATCAAATCAAGGGAACACCCACATGTATGCGCGCGCACACACACACACACACACACACACACACACACACAAACACACCGCGCACCCTGCAGTTCGGAGTAATGAGAGGCTAATCAATCTTGCTCAGGCAGGGACGCTACGCAGTGTTATCCTGCATAGCGAAGCTGAAATCCTCCGCTCCTCTCTCAGACAAATGTGGGACTTATATTGTTTACATCAACAGCACCTTGGGGCCCCTTTGGGGTCTGTGTGAATTATCTATATCAGCTAAGTGCCCTGTAAAATAGGATGAATCACAGGTTGAGACATGCCTTAAAAGTCCCTTGCGGTTATATAAGACGCTCAGGCTCACTCTCTCTCTTATATCTAATTATACAGTATACATATGCATTAATTTAACAGCTGCAAAACAGAGGATCGGAGGAACAGGGCAGAAATACATGACTTGTTATGCCAAGCTGGAAGTAACAAGGATGATTCCTGGCAGCTGGTGTCCTGTGTACACAAACACAGACATGCCCTCTGACCTGCTATACAGCTTGGTTGTTATTCTAATCACATTTACAGTAAATCAGAGGCAATAACCCTGAACATTCATGTTCTTTACAGTGTTGACTCTGGTCATTGTAGAGTGAGAGTGATTATTGTGTACTGTCCTAAACAGGTAGTAGATTCAAGCAAACACAACACACTGACACACACAAACACATAAACGGAAGTATATACATTTAATGGGTTGTCTGTTAGGTACTTGCAGATACATATATTATTACTACTTTTCTTTCAGTTATTAATATTTATAGTAAAGTTATTTAATATTTCTGCTTAATATGTTCTCAATAACTTTGTAATTACTGTGTATTACAACAGCTATGTAAGAGCAGCAGCATATATTTATATAAATGTTGTTTTGATGCTTACTGTAATGTATTTCAGTATTTGTAACTTGTGTGTCAGCATTTATGCGTCCTTCATGTAACAGTCATGTATGTGTGTGTGTGGCTGACAGCACGCTCAATCAGCGGGGGTCTGTCACCTTTCACGCCACAGTGCCCATCACGAAGCAATGGTTGTTCATGGCGACCGTGGCCGCCTGTCCGCACATCCGCGTTAGCGTCGCTAGCTAGCCGAGATGATACCATGTCTCCGGCTGGCCGGCTAGCCTCTTAGCCAGCTCTGGCTGCCTGTTTTGTTAAGGGACCGCAAGAAATCCCAACTCAATATCCACTCGGTGCATCTGGGCAAGCCCATTAGCCGCTTTAGCCCGGACTGGAGTGGAATGGAAAGGGCGCCCCAATCTCTGCTTCTATAAATCTCTCTTGTATTTTTTTTTTCCTTCTCACACTTTCTCCGTCTCTATTTCCCTCTCTCTCTCTCTCTTTCTCTCTCTCTCGCTCTCTTTCAACTTGCTCATGTAACCTCTCTCTCTCTCACTCTCAATTCACGCCGACTCGCTCTGCAGTGGCGTGCTCTTTCCCTGTTCTCATTTCATTTTTTTTCACGCTCATCTGCCACGATAAACCGTGATGAAAGAGGAATGTCCAATTCAAAATTTAGATGGCTGACAATGCTATTCATCCAGTCCCAGACAAGGATTACAAGAATTATGTTGGCTTTAAACGCATTTGTCATGTGCGTGCATGCATGTGTGTGTGTGGATGTGTGTGGATGTACGGGTGCACATCAGCAAAAACTACAGTAGCTTTTCCAGAGCCAATAATAATATGACACAACATATACCTGAAACAGGGTGGATATTGTAGCCAACACTGTTTTGTACATGAAAGGACTTCAAAGCTGGGATATTTTAAAACCCTATACTCGTTCTGCATGCGTAGCCAAGCCGAATAAATAATACAAAATCACCACCCAAATAGTAGGCTACAGCAAACTGCATGTACAGACATGCTGCTGAACTGCCCACATGTTGAGACGCACGTGTGCAGTCACTGTATGCGCTGCCATACTCTCGCTAACCCCAAACACATCAACGCATCCTACTGTTATGTTATACTGCTTCAGTCAGAACAAGACCTTATTTAGTATGTGCTGCATCGCATTGGCAATATAGGAGTTTGAATATATCTCCCGCACCAAATAAAGACTCCAAATAACAGTCGCCGTACGAAACGGACCTCAGACACACAGACGGTACAACCTGCATCTGAGGTGTCGGGCTCTTTCCGACGGCGGTAATGAGTGGATGTACGTGAGAGAATGAAACACCTTGACGCATTTGTAACATGTGTCGTGTTGCGATAGCGTGTAATAGCTATAACGTGTACCGGTAGCCTAACTGGTCCTTGTATCAGTGGCGGAGAGGGGGGGGGGGGGGGGGGGGGGGGAGACGGTATGCTCATTAGGATGGGAGAATGGTGGAGAGAGGAGGTTAAATATTGAATGCTCAGAAACCCAAAGACCCTGCTGGTCACAGTCACAGTCACATAACTAAGCTCTCATGTCTCATGCTAACCACATGGCAGATAATGGATGAATGTGAACATTATATTTAACCATCGTAAAAAATAACAGAAAACATTGAATGTTTCTCTCTCATATATATATAGTATATATATATATCCCTCTCTTTGGCTGTTGTTGGACAGAAAGAGGTCAAAGAGGGTAAGATTCACAAGCATTCACGACCTCCTGATCTCTTGAGATTCTCTGGTCCGTCTCCATGGCGATGAGGCTGCCCGGAAGGGTTAACTGGCAGTAGCAATGAAAAATTAAGTTACACACGATGTGATTATTATTCCAGTACTTTGAAATAATGAAGTTTGATGCATTATGATACTGTATTTTTTTAATATTATTATTTCATTATTTAATATAACTATAAAATGAGTTTAATGAAAATGGTTGTGTGCATTCTTGCTCACGGATCATTAGTTTTCATCACTGCATCGCGGACGGAGGGATTGTGTGCAGCGCCTTGTGAGAATTAATAATAACGCGACAGACAATTATGAGATCAGTTAAGCTACTTCCTGTTGGCAGCACTTGCGAACGCTTGGGAGCGTAGATATAATTAATAAGCTGGTTATATACGGTGGCCAACAGGGACCAAAAAAAAAAGCACACGCAAATAAAGCAAGCGCAGGGTTTCCGCGGGCCATGTTTGGGCAGACTGACGCTCAGTTATTTTGCAGCGGCAGCAGATTACGGTGGCGGGAGGGGGGTGGGGGAAGGAAGCGTAAGAAAACATGTTTATAATGTATGTACGGTATGTTGTTAAGAAACTAAGAAATATGAAAGAGAGAGCGAGGGACGATAAAGGTCAGGACAAATGGATGGACGGAGGGGGAATTAGGGACAGAGCTGTCTCAGTGTGCTGTCTGTCACTTCATTAACACCCCCCCAATCCTCCCCGCACCCTTTCACCTCACCCTTTTCTCACACCGCCCCTCCGCTTATGTTATATTTTCTCCACAATCTTGTCTCCTGCTCTCTTGGGGCTCCATCTCCTCTCTCTCTATCTCTCCTCCTCTCTCATCTCTCGTTCTCTCTCTCCTCCTGTCCCCCTCCCGCGGGTGTCTCCTCCTCGGTGAGAAAGAAACGCCAGCCCAAGGACACAAGGAGGGAGGGAGAGGAGGTGCCGAGGAGGCGGAAACCTAAAATAACCACATAATTAAGCCCCTTAAACAGTTCTTGCTATCGATTTGCTGTCCGCAGCGAGATGCTGCAGCCGTTGGGGGTGGAGGGGAGTGCAGGCGTAGGAGGGGAGGTGTAGGGGGGGACAAGAGGAGAAAAGAGAAGGAGATTTCCGTTGGAAAAACAACGGGCGGATTGCTAGAAGGTGGAACTTCTAGCAATGAAGGTAATGAGGGGAGCTATAAGCTCCCCTCATTACTGTCCAGAACACTACAGTGCACCATCGGCAATGTCACATGCTGTTGTACACGTACAGGAGGCTACACGCGCACACACGCACACACCAAGGTGCGACCACACACACCAGGATAATCCTTATGCTGTATGACACGGGGGGGGCGTTCGGCTTTAAGTGTGCATCGGATGTGTTCACACGGAAGGCCGTAGGGTCGAACACGCTGTCATGATAGCGCCCTGCCACCGCCGCCGTTGAAGCCACGAAAAGCCTAAACAGAAGATATTCTAGAACACTGTGATCGCAAGCTGTTCCAATGGTATGAAAATAGCTCTCTTTCCCGTCCAAGTGGACGTGGTTGCCTCGCCTCTGTAGATGAAAGCAGATGTGTTGTGTGTTAATGGTGGAAAATGTCGGTAAATTGAAATCCACCATCTCTAATGGTAAACCGGTGTCAGATCTCAAGAGTTGCTTAGAGAAAGCCACGTCCAGAATAAAGTTAATTTTCTTCTGAGTTGTCTGTCATAAAAATGCCATTTTAATGTCAGAATGGAAGCAAGATCTGTATGTGGCCTTTGAAAATGAGTCCAATATTTAGTGTACTTTGGTTGCGATGAGTAAAAATTATATTGTCATAATCTGTGCCCAGGTTCATGTCGTCCAATGAAATGAGGAGCTGCCACTGCCCTAAAGGGTTGCAAGTGGCAGTGGTGAAACCCACATTAATAAAGGTAACAGTAAAGTCAGTAATTCACATGAAAGCTTGCTAACTAACTTCTAACTCAAATCAAAATCAACACATCTCAATGCCATAGAGTGCACAGAAGCTCCACCCCACATATTGGAAACGCATGGCAAAGACTAGACATTTGTTGTTGTGAGTGGTGTGCGCCACTTTGTTTGTGTTCCTATTTATGGAGCAAGGGCTGTGTAGAAGTACTGTATTCTTTTTTCAGCACGCAGAAAGAGCGGTAAGATGTGATGAAATGTGATGTGAGGAATGTGATGAAACATTGGGTGAATTTGACTAAATGTGTGAAATGAAAATATCCACAAATGCATTTGGTTTATTTTTCTGAAGAACATAAGATGACCTCAGAGAATCTCAGAAAAACGCCTTCGACACCGTCCTGATTCTGTTATGATGTCATTTATGACGTAGCTGAAGCCACTCGCCTCAAGGTGATTCATTCAACGTCAAAAGACACACACAGCACGAACATGACCGGACACGCATGGACTCACACACAATGGCAAAGACTCAATACTCAACAAAAAGCACTACAACTTTTCAATTCACGGAAGGTAAATGTGCAAATTATAGGCACAGTTGCTGTACACATAAAGGACAAAGTACTTGTCGCGCATGTAGTGTTAGCTGAATTTTAGTCCTCGTCTGGATGCACAATATGAAATGATTATGGAGTGGTAAAGCCATTCGGTTACATTTACTAGGAGATTCATGTACACTGTAATGAATTACCGTTAATTTACAGTGGATTTTTCAACAGTATCATACTGTATTTCAAAATAGCTGTAAAATACTGTGAAATATTGACCCCTTACATATAAATTAACAGTTAGTTGTTGGTTAACCAGTAACAGTAGCTATAGAGAGCCAAAGTCACTTCTGAATTACGGGACCTAATTTTGAAAAAAAAATGGTAGTCAACGGCGAGAATAACTTTACATTTTTAGATCCAGTTTGCTTTGTGACACAAAGTATATGATGTTTGACTATTTTAAAGAAAATTCTTCGAGTCAAGAAAGTCTCAGTTTATCATGCATTTGATGAAGTATAAGACTGTGAACATATGTAATTAATAACACTACAAAACCTGTGTCGCATAAATGTCATGATGTTTTCGCGTGACAATCCACAAGCCGAAGAGAGCGTTGTTTTGGTGACGTGTGAGACGAAAGCTGTAGTTCACTGAGCGGTTACGCACACAACTAATGATTACTTAGTAATTACTTAATAGTTTCACAACCAACTGCAACGTTCTTGACTTGAACAAATATCTTTTAAATAGACAAATATGTGTACTTCGTGTCACAATTCAAACAGGTTTTAAAAATGTTAGTCTCGCCGTTGACTACCTTACGTATGTTTTCCAAACTAAGGTCCCATAATGCGGAAGTGACTCCCTCTCTTTATAATACAGTATTGTTTGCTCAAACGGCTCACTTTTTCAAGGTTACATTTACTAGGATATTAAAATCATGTGGTGAATATGACAAGATGGCGTCACAAGGGAGACTTTCAAATTCAGCCCTGAAAAGCATAACCAAACATAAGACAGACATTCCACTGTGGCTGTGTTGGCCACAAGCTAACACGCGTCTGCTTTGCACAAAGCAAAGCTAATCTCTCGCAGAAGGATGGCGCACTGTTTCCCTTGACTTCTGGGAACTCATGTAAGTGCCATGTGTGGCAAGAACGTGTACCACGCTCTCTCTCTTCTTCACCTTTATTGTCTGTGGCCGGAAATGTCTCTACCACCTGTTGAAAGAGAGGGACAGAGGGAAGCCCATGTTCCCTTAGTGATAAATAAATAATTATAAATCTATTTTTTTATTAAATATTAATTGGATATTCTCGCCTATGGCAGCTTGAATAAATGTTCAAGTGGCCTCACTTAATCCTTCCCTCACCATCGGTATCATTCATAGTCTCTGTGACTCTAATTAAAATTACACATGCAGTAGACATGTACCTACCATGTGTGTGTGTGTGTGCGTGTTTCTGTGGGATGTTTCCCTTATCGTTCAAGGCCCAACCTGAATCAGTAATTACATTCATACCAGAACCATGGTCAGTCTGTCGTTGCTGAATTACAGTATAAACAGATAGACAGAAACCCCCACACCACACACACACTTCACTGTATCTTCAGTATAATCACACTGTACATGGATAGTAAACTCTCACACACAGCAAGCCAATCAGAGAAGATGCAAAGTAGCTACCATACAGTAGAGTGCATTATGCATTTGTACAGTAGCAGGTAGGGTAAGGACAGGAGATAACAGACATCAGAACATACCATCTTGCACTCACAGTTCAGTTGCTGCTGACTGGACAAAATCTTGGTGAAACTGGGCAGAAGCACAGAATGTATATATAAATGGACCAACTCTCTGTGACATCACCCACAGAATGTATATATAAATGGACCAACTCTCTGTGACATCACCCACAGAATGTATATATAAATGGACAAACCCTCTGTGACGTCACCATAGACTGTATATATAAATGACAGACCCTCTGTGACGTCACCATAGACTGTATATATAAATGGACAAACCCTCTGTGATGTCACCATAGACTGTATATATAAATGGACAGACCCTCTGTGACGTCACCATAGACTGTATATATAAATATACAAACCTCTGTGACGTCACCATAGACTGTATATATAAATGGACAAACCCTCCGTGACGTCCTCCATACTTTTCTAAAGAACGTGCAGTTCTTGAACACTGCGCTATGCTTGCTTTGACGTCGCCATCATTCCAGTACCTTACTCTACCTGTAACGCCCCCTTATGCCCCCTATTCATTATAAGGGTATACATGTATGGCTAATATATTTTTAACTGATGTGTTATAAAAGAAAATCACCCCTCATACAGTTGGCATGAACATTTAACATTGTAGTCTATGGGGATTAAAACTCCCTTTTGCGGGGTTTTGGCACTTCTGTGTCGTATTCATTTCTCAGCACCGGAGGTTCGCCCTTGTAGCAGAGTTTACTGTCACATGGTGTGGAGGGGACAGTCAAACTAGGCTGTTTGACTTCACCCCTTATGTTTATGAAGGAACGTGTAAATGCAGACACCATTTATTTTCACTAGAGTCTTATTTGCAATCTGTCATATGGCTGAAACTCATTTAAGCCTTTTTAATATCATCTTAAAGAAGAAAAATATATGTCTGAAGTTTAACCTTTACTTGTTTTTACTATTATTATTATTATGGATACATTTTGCCATGTTTTGCAGCCAACCACCTTGTGGCCATTATCAGTACTGCATTTTAGGCACACATACTGTATAACAAACTAAATACAGTTTTGTACATATCTCATAACGATATTTTTAAGCTGCAGTCTTAACTGGTAGACGAGGTACATTTCTTATAAAAAACTACAGCCCAGAACACTGGTATATAGGAAACACAACAAACGGTTTCCAGGGGTACTGCACAAGGTAATTAAATGCAAGGGAGTTGTTAAGGCTCCGTGCTTCATCAGCCCGCATTGTGCTTGTCTGTGCCACTGGGAAATGCATCGTACCTGAGGCTTTTTTAAATGGCTGCCAACCGGCTCTGGTCTGGGCTCTGCATTTTGTATGGCTGGCACATTGCACATTAGTAATGCAGATTCTCCAGCCTTCTCCTCCTCCTCCTCCTTGCCTGTCAGCTCCATCTGCTCCAATGGCCCTCAACGTGCTAAAAATGAGCCCTCTGTGTGCTAAAAGGAGTCAAGCGCGGGCCCGGCTCAAATGCATTTTTCAAACAGATTTCGATCCCTCGCCCAGGGATTGATTGATCTGGTCTGACACAAAAAGAACTGCCGTGTCCCAAACTGTGCAAATAAAGCACTGGAGAAGAAAGAATAATATATATATATATTAAAGTACTGCTTTGAATTTCATCTAATTATTTTTTTGGTCTCTTGCAGTATGTTGCAAAAATAATTAACCCAGTTTTAACCATGGGAGGAAAATAAACATATAAAATAAGGCAGTACTAGTCATCTGAAGAAATTGTGGAAAACAGTACTTCATGTAAATAGGATGCATTTTACGTTGTATACATTATGATATATTGTATTTATGTTATGATGGTAAACAAATATATATATTTTTTTAATATAATAAAAAGAAAAATCTAAATTATTAAAATAAACATTTAACAATTTGTGCTAAAAATAATATCTGATGTGCTCAAAATTAATAGCTTTTATGAAGCACAGAAATGTTGGTCTAGCATATGCCTTATGCTGTTAATGACAAATCAATTTTGCATCTCACAACTTATACCACAGATGTTTTGTAAAGAATGGGCAATGATCTCTGTGCAGCAGCCAGAATCAGTTCAATAAGGGCTTGGTGTTAAACCAACTATTGGTATTGCTACTGGCATTTTATACAACAATTTTGAATGTCTGCCAGATAAATGGACCAGTAAATGTTAACAGGAAATTCTATTCACACAAAAAATCAAAAATCAAATAAAAAAACTATATAAATAAACCTTAACAATATAACAAAATATAATAGTCCTAACAACAATAATCTCAATATAAAAATGACATACAGTACATCGCACACATTACCCAGCATTTGAAAAGTCGAACAGATGAATGTATCCCTAGGTGGAACTTTACAGGAAGGCTGTTCAATTTTAGATGAACCCCAAACAGCCGCATGTCATAATACGTTTTTTTCTTCTCCTGGATTTTGCACTCCCTTTTCTCATTCATACGAACATCATTACGAGCAAGATGAAATTTGAAGTGCATTAATGGGGAATGAAAGCCTCAGTTGTTAAAAGTGAGTGATGGGGAGGGGGAGGGGGGTTGGGTAGACTTTTCCAACCCGAGTGATGTGCTACCTTTCAAACATAACCACCGGGTCATTACACCAGGTGGGCACACCTCATTGAATAGACGCAGCACAGCTTTAACAATGCAGAGCTCCTGTCAGCTGCCGTTAGCTCTCAGTGGTCACACGAGCACGCGCACGATCGTTCACACACGCACACACACACAAGCACACACGCACTGGTAAGAGTGAGAGACACAGGGAGAGAGAGAGAGAGAGAGAGAGAGAGAGAGAGAGAGAGAGAAGGGAAATAGGTGATGAGAAACCGAAGGGCCCTGTAGGAAAACAAAAGTGGATGATGAGATGAAAGGCGGTTGGAGTTTGTTGCCGTAGGGATGGGATGGGTACGGGGGGTGAGGATGGGATGGGTACAGGGGGTGGGGGGATGGCCGACTCACCGTGGCCGCCTCGCAGGGAGGCCGGGGGTCGGTAGATGGAGACGGGTGGCTGGTGGTGCCCGGGGCCCCGGGGGGGGTGGTCTGGCCGGGGCAGGGAAGGGGGCGCGGAGGTCCCGGAGGTCGGGGACAAGAGACGGAGGTCTGAGGAAGATGGGGAGCCCCGGACTGGGCACAGCAGCAGCAGCATCGTCGCGAGGGGCAACAGCCATAGAAACCGGCCCCCCTGGGGCGTTCCATTGGGCAGCATAGCTTGCGCCAGCGGCCCCCGTCGACCGCCGGGCGCTCAGCGGGGGAGAGAGGAAGGGGTGGGGGGTGGGGGGGGGGGGGTGGGCGCAGACACGGCCTCACAACAGGTGACCCGCGCAGAGCCAAGACTCCATAGCGAGGACCGGGGACAGCCAATGGGATCGCGGCGTAGGAAACCAGCTACTCCTCCTCCTCCCTCTGTTCGTCTTTCCCGCCGAGCAGGCAAACAAAGTTGGCCTGGTCCCTCCGGGACTTCACAATCCACGGTGTCTCTCTCTCTCTCTCCGTTTCCCCACGTGCTCGACAACCGGCCGACCGAACGACCGACCCGAGTGCACGCACGCACGCGACTGTGCAGCCGTGCACGGCCCCCTCGTTCCCCCGCGGGTGATAAATGAAAGAAACGACCTGCCCCACCGCGCTCAGGCACAGCCGCCGTCGACACGCAGATACACGCACGTACACACACGCACGCACGCACGCACGCACGCACGCACGCACACGATCGCCCGTGCACGCGCAGCCTGGGCGAAGAGACCGCGGGAAGGAGAGAGAGAACGAACGATGAGCTCTTAGTAGACCGGCTCCTCGCACACTGGAAGCTATCGCCTCGGTAGTAACTCGTGTGCCTCTCTCTCTCTCTCTCTCTCTCTCTCTCTCTCTCTCTCTCTCTCTCTCTCTCTCTCTCTCTCCCCCCCCCCCCCCCCCCCCCCCACCCAAAAAAAAAAAAACACAAAA